>MJUU01067146.1:42018-55155 GCA_002080025.1 Modiolus philippinarum | reverse complement strand
AAAATGTCATTTGCTTGCCACCTCTGCTTAATGTACACATTTTCTGATGGTACATTTTAATGTCGAATTATTATTGAAAGTATAAAAAAGTATTTTCTCATCCATTTTTCTCCACACTTGGTTTTTTATTGACTCTTGACATTTTTCGTCATTATGCTGTGTTTATTTGCATCCAAAATTTTGTCAGGATTCATGTACATGTTTGAGGCGTCAAGTCTTACAAGGGTTACTAGTGTTAGTAGTGCCAACTAAATAATCAATGGAAAAGGCTAAAATATAGATAAAAACGCGATACAAACTTGCTCATTTTGATCCATGGTGCTTAATTTCACTCTCTGTTGACCATTCGAACCCTGGCATGCGAAGGACTATAGTTTTTGGAATTATTTTGTTTTTGTACAGATATCGAATAAAATGATGTATATCTCTGGATTAGTGCACTGATTTTGACAATGCTTAGAAAATGATGTAGAAAAAAAACTCTCAAATTTTCAACATGGCTATAAGACTCACTGTTATAGGATATTTGGAGACGTTTGTGTTATGCTGTGGAAGATTACGTCTTTTATGCGATCTCGAAAACTTGCGGTCGTACAGTATCAGGCCGTGTCGTAATTATCATGCTATGTTGCAATTGCAGTTGTCGGAGCAGCATTGACAACTTCTGTCAAACCAAGGAGGTATTATATTGACAGGAGCTCCAACGACCCGACTTCGAACGTTCTATCTGCGAAACCGCCAAATAGTTAAGTAGCTGTTAATTGATAAGATACACTTCACGCTGTTGCGGGAATCGTCAGTTTCCGTGATTACGGAACTAACCGAAGTGACCGTAAATCCTAACATCTGCGCTTTGCTCTCTTCTTCACTCCATTTTATTTTACAGTCGAGAACGAAATCAATGAAATAAATGTTTATTTTAGTTTCCTTTTTCTTGTTTACGCCTTTTCTCCAACTTATAAGCTTCAATTTGCAACATTCACAAATAAACTTTTGGAAATGAGGCAAGTCATTATGGACATCAATTTATGTCTTGCAAATTTGCTTTTTTTCACACGGCAAATGATGCGAAGTTGTTCTAATTTCTGAACTACACTGAACTAATTTCTGAACTGCACAAACGACAACTCAAAATATCCATTTCAAATCTCTACAAAAGAAGAAAAATCATATGTGTACATGTACATATTGCTTCTTCGTAGCTACACTGGTCAACACAAATAAATGCATTATATTGTTTGTGTGTTTCTACAGGTAGAAAAAAAGAAGGGAAACGGGGAATGTGTCAAAGAGACAACAACCCAAAGAGGAGTAATAAAGGTGCATTTATATGAATCGCAATAAAAAAGTTTTTGTATGAAAAGACAAGCGAATGCCAAATTCACTTTTGCAAACATAGATTTGAAAAGGCCTTTTTATTAACTGACGTTCAAGTCGCAAAAGTTCACATATGATCTCAATATTCCTTATTGATGCATAATACACCCTTCAGAACTATAATACCTGGGAAAAAACATTCTTCATCTGATACTTGTCTAAACTTCTCTGAATGATGTGGAGTTTCCCATTTTAATTTCTCTACATAGGTTTTCAATTTCACAATTAACTAAAAAATGTTGCTCATCCTCACTAGCTTAATATAATTTACCGACCACTCTGTATAGGCAATGGCAATTCTGTGAAATTTTGTCAAATTCATGTTTAAAAATAGCGATCGTAGTGAGTGGAATATAACGACTGGATTATTCGGGTTATTGGTATTCATGATTTTGTGTTGTTACCTCAGTACTCGTTTGGAAGTTTATCCACCATAAACTGCATCTATTTGTATATTTTTTCTTAACTTGACGTCCGCTATAGTAGAAAAAAAATAAAAGGATATGGAGTGAATGTACATGTGAAAAAACGCACACGATACAGTATAGGAAACTCCAGTTTATCAAGGACAGGGCTTTTATTCATGTTTATGCAGTCACTTATTCTTTTTAAGCTGACGGTTCGGTTCTCATTTACTTTAGAATTGGGTTAATATAGAGTTATGTCAAAAGTCTTTCTTTACTGACTGTTTAAAATGTGTTTTTGCAGTTTAATTCTATGGTCGTCATCTCGAGTTGGTTGACCAGTAATGTTGCAGTCTTGCGAATGGGGCGGAAGAAAGGAGACATGTGGCAGGAGAAGGGAGAGAAGGGGCGAGAGAAAGGAGAGAGGTACCCCCTGTCCACCCCCTCAGCTATGCTCATACCTCATAGTAAGTTATGTTGAAGATTTTGTTAGACAATACTTGTTACAAAACAGAAATAGAAAAATATTAAGGAAGATCGAGCTTTAGATTTTAAAAGGCATCCGATATCCTTATTATCGATATTCAAACCATGGTGAATATTTTGAACTTAGATATTTTCTTGGTCATAGATCACTTTAAAATGAAAAAAAACAGTCAATGTACAAAATTTTCACATGTTTTAAGGCATTTAAGCAGCTAATGGAAAATGAAGTAAAAATTTGAAGAAAGCCATTTCCCGCCTAAATTTTACCGTATTATATCTCATTGACAAACATTTTTACATGGATTTTCAAATTTTTTTGCTTGGGTTGTTCTATTGGCAAAGCTTTTCAAAAAAAGGTCAGCATTTTCATTCTTAATATAAATTTTTCTGACACTAGTACGCCCTTAACAATATCGGAAAGGATATATAGAGTCAATACACAAGAGACAAAGTCTCTACAAATACGTGGTAAAACAAACGATCGAATAACGCTTTTATTGTTGTTTTTCATCTTGAAATCACCATTAGGTCTTCAAGAATGAGCTTTGAGTAGAATTTTTAGCTTGTTGTCGAACAACGCCACATCTATGGATGCGCGGTCCCCAACAAACAAAAGGTCTTGCTTGGTTAAACACTTATAGAAGACAATCAGGGGTCAATTGCAAGAAAACGTAGGATACCAGAATAGTTATATATGTGGACACTGTAAGTCATTTAATCAGAATATCATTTTCAAATTAGAAAAAAGTTAAAGTAACAAGACAGCTGACTTGTAGCTTCGAAACTACAAATTCTAAAAAGTAAGTACACCGCTTATGAGTTTAACATATGTAATATTTATCCATGAACGATTGTGACAACACAAGTTTGAGTAATAACATTTTTGTAAGATTCAATGTACAGACACTGATAAAATTATTTTTTCATTTGTAGTTAACAGCGTCCATGATGTAGCTGTCGATACTTTGTTTATTTTTTTTGTAGTATAGTCTTTGTAAATAGGTTTTATTTCACTGTATTTTTACTTTTTTTATTGTGTTTTGATAAAGAGCCGGATAGGTCTCGAAATATCAACTTTTAAATGTGTGTGTTCACTTCAGTCTACTGCCTTGTTTTATTATTCTCACGAAGTGTGTATCTTTAAAAATCCAGTACGTCGGGAATGTTTATATATATATATATCCAAACTGGTTCGAACATATAAGAAAAAGATATATATATGTAGAAATATAATGCTCGAAAAACAGAAGTCTATATTAACTTAATTCGTTAAAACATATTTCAACACAAGGAAAATTTGCACATGAATATATATATATTTGTTTTCACTACTTACGACATTTTTTCGTGCCTTCCAAATTGACCTATTTTATCTTTTTTAGGACTTCTGTGGTATCTGCATCCATCTTTCATTCAAACTTGGTTAAATGTAGCTGACTTGGGAAAGACATTTGTTTTCCAGTATCAGCACAATTGTGATTTAGAAGATTTTACATTTAATACTGAAGGAAAGGATATGGAGTAAATGTACATGAGACAAAGTCTCTACAAATACTTGGTAAAAACAATCAAAGGAACAACGCTTTTACTGTTGTTCTTCATCTTGAAGTCACCATGAGGCCTTCAGCTCCGGCCCCTTTATGTGTATAAGTGTATATTAAATGTACTTTCTCAATATTTGAAATATTTCAGTATCAATGGGAAATGCCATTTGGGAAGAAAAAGCGCGTATAATTTTTTATTTTTTTGTTGTTGTTAGAAACCTTTAATTAGCATACCGGTATTTTAACTATTTAACTTGTCACATAGGCATTGAACACATGAAGTATATTAAATGAATGCTCATTGTCCACACAATACCCCTGTGAAAGGTAACCCACAATATGATTAAAAAGCAAATTTTATTCAGAGAATTTGTACTTGCAACTGAAAGTTTCCATTGAAGTCAACAATAGCTAGATAACTATATGGGTATTTGATTTACTTACAACGCATTACTGAGGATTCAAAGTGTAGGCTAGGATATAAGGAAAAAGTATTTCTGCTTGGAATAAAAAAAATAAATACTTTCCATGACGTATGTGGACATGTGGAAAAGTTTATACATTTTCACTTTTTGATTTTTTTCTGTATCGATAATTGGAGCGAAAAATAATTTGTGTGTGTTCCAAATCATGGAATAACAATATTAAAAGCATTTTAGATATATAGGAACAGAATGAACTTACATTTTACCAAAGAAAAAGATTGAATTGTATTTTAACATTGCATATATAAGAAACATCTTTTGTAATATCCCTGTAAGTATTCATATCCTGATGATGTAACACAATATTTAAGCAAGACTATGTCAAATATTATTTGAAAAGCCCATTAAAATATTTTTCTATCGTATTCGTAACGTGATTTCTGAAACATGGGCGATGACTGTAACATTTGTGACAACTGTGAGCCTGCAAGAGGATGTTTTGGAGAACATTTCGATATTTTGTCATGGATCATTTGTAAGTTCGTTAAGTTATTTGCCAAAGACTCAAGGCTCAAGATTGCTACTATCAGACATTGGTTCCTTGCATTTGATAGTACAGTTGAATTAATAATATTATGTGGGACAAACGATGAGACATATATGGCTGATGACGTTGCAACTTTTCTGTTTGCCTTAAGTGTGATAAATGTGATTGGAACTTGGACTGGTTCTATCTTTTTAACATTTTTAACAGTAACAAACAACAAAGACTATGGATTTACAATTTTGTTTGCAGCAAGATCAGCTTCATTTTATATTGGCATTGTTTTTGATGCTTATTCGGGCTACTTGAACACTAATTATGATGGGCCAGCAGCTGTGTTTGGGGTAGCCGTTGTTGATGATATTGTTGATTTCATAGAACTTGGTTTCTTAATCGGTTGTATGCTATTTTGTACAAAAGTTAATGAAGTGGTGGCAATTGATAACTCATCGTAACAGTGTAATAAGAACATGTTTTTCATTAGATTAATAATCGTGTATGGATCTTCCGTATTATTAAAATTTATATTATACCATATTCAGGTATAGAATGCGTGTTCAATTCTTCCAAAACAGCATACCGAAGATAGAAACCAAATAGATCTTTCAAAACAATTAATACCTCACTGATAGCGTGACGGGTGTCGCTAGCGGGACAGGACATGCTTATCCTTCCAGAACAGCTGATGTCACTCCCGGTTTTCATGGGAGTTACTGCTATGAGTGCTTTAGTTCTTAATGTGGTCTTTTTTCCGTGCCTTGTGGCTGTCTAACGTCCCTGTTTTGTCTTTGTTTTTCTCTGTTCCCATTTTTGCCATATCTTTGGACTTTGATTTTTGTGATCATTACTTTTCTTGTTCCTTCGATATTTTGTTGTCGTTTTTTTTTCAACAATAAAAGGTAATAACGGTAATAACGAGGAGGGTGGGTGAAAATATATACTATTATCGGCTAAAGATCTAACATCGTGTGAACGCACAATGTTAGCTCCGTAGCCAATGATATTTTTTATCTTCTTTGATACCTTTCCACAAGTTACTTTATTTATTAAAGCGACATTAAACACTTTAAAATATGTCTGTAATCCATCATTAATTACCAATACGTTTGCAACAGTTAAACAAATAAACCCTTATTCTATTGATCAGTTTGAATTGGGGTAGGATCGTCAGGGGGTGTTTTACACAAGAGAAATATAATGTCCTTTTACGAGAAACTAGAATTTAAAACTGTCCTAACCATTGCCTTTTGTACCAATCTAAAGAAACACGGCAAATAATGGCCTTCCAAGATGATAGCAGGTGAAATAAAAATGGACAAACGAATATAACTGTACCTGTAAAAGTCTCAAATAACCCATAGAGTGGTTGCGTTGATATATACATCAACAAAGGGTACAATTATTTTTCGCGAAATTTTCAGTATTATATGAACCAATCCCCTTTTACAAAAACAAAGACAAATGATAATTGAACTTGTTGGCCACAAAAAAAAGCACAAGCAATATCGATCCCTTAGAAAAATAAAGCACATCAAGTAATAAAGACACCACAAAAAGGATAAGCTACGATGTAGGCATGCCATCTGTTATATTTCCAATGGTAAATTCTGTCTTCTAAAAAACACAACAACAAATTTGTGCGAATGAATACTTGAATGAAAAATGTTAACTCTTTAACAACATTATAAACCAAACTCAACATGCACATGAAGGCTGAGACCAATATATAGCTAGTCACCAAAAGTAAACAAAATGGATTAAATGTTCATTTATTTAACAATGCAATGCAAAATATGTTTAAGAAAGTTATCTTCTTGTTGAAATGAACATAATTAAATATGCATTGAACATACTTCCAACGTTTCTGATTAAAAAATAGAAAAACACACACTAAAACAACTGTTAATACAAAATCGTATAATTAATCACTTTAATTACTCATCTTGAAACTAAGGTGTAATATTATGTTTCTGAAATGGCTCCTATTTTACCAAATTTATCGAAAAAATGTTATGTTATAATTTGTACACTTCGCAACATTCCTTGCTTATGAAACTTAGAGTCTTACAATTCCTTGTGAATAACAAATTGTGCTGTAATAATAGAATACTTGTTACTTCGGGCATCTGTTTGCATTTTTTCATGGCGTAAAAGTTGTTTGACCAAATCTTCAATAATTTCTACAAATGAACTCATTTTTTGCCAAACATTTGATGTTGCTTATGCCGACTGTAGTAGATGAAAAAAAACTTACAGCACTGAAGGACGAAAGTTTTTGGGACAACCTTTTTCTTTGGTTCCAAATTAAAGAGAGCAGAAAAACAAATGGAAAAATACATCTATATCTTTGAACAAGTACACATCAACGGGTAAACATGTCTCGTAGACTCCAGAAAGGAGAAAATTTAGAATGAAAGGATATGGAGTAAATGCACTTGAGACACTCTTCAAATACATGATTAAACCAGGTAATGGAACTACGCTTTTATTTTATGGGGACTTCAATGTGAAGAGCAACAATAAAATTACTAAATGCCGAAGTACAGTCAGCAACATCAAAGGTTTTGCAAAGAGACATAAGTTGTCGAAATGCGCATATGCAGAATTTAAATTCATTGTTACTTCGGTATTTAGTAATTTTATTGTTGCTCTTCATATTGAAGTCACCATGAGGACTTCATTCCTCATAGTAAGTTCAAGACACCCCTAGCGCCGGTTTTTTTAATTCATTGCTAAATGTCGAGCAATCCGTATATATTCTCTTTTGTTCATGGATGCGGAGTTGTCAACAAACATAAGACTTTTGCGTATTTGGTAAACTATCAAAAATCAATTTATAGTTCTTCAATTTGATATAATTTTGAAGTAAATCCCAAGAAAAACAATTTTGTATAAAAAGGCTGTGCATGACCACACTGATATGTCTCTTTTTTTCATTTGCTACATGTAAGTAACGACTGACATTAATTACAAGTCAATTAAATAAAATTAACTTTACAAATTTTTTCCTGTTTTTATGTTTATGTTTATTTAAAAACTTGCAATATCTAAATTGAAGAAAATAAAGTACAAACCTCAAGGAGTATCTTTCTAACGCAAAGCTATGTCCTTAGATGATTTTGGATTTTCTTTTTAGATCCTATTGGTAATTTGTTCATTATCAGTTTTTAAACATATTTCGATTTATGGATTTCCAAATGTTTTGTTTTGATCTGCACTGTAGAGACATAAGTTGTCGAAATGCGCAGAAGCAGAAACTAAATTCACAGTAACATCGGTATTTGTGCTATTTATTATCACTGAGCCGATGCCTCTTTAAAAGTAAGTGAGAACTCTTTAAAATCTACGGGTAAAATCTACTTTGTTTGAATTTTAGACGGTGTTTTTGGTATTAACCAACTTGCCTGACAGCAAATTTGTACCTGGCATTTTTTGTTAGAAATTTACTGTTTTTTATGAAAAAAACCCTCAAATTCGATGAGGCTTCATCACGTGTATTCACTAGATGGATGCCTTTGGAACTGGTTTTTTTCTTCCTATTATTATAATATTTTCAATATTGATTACTTCTTTCTTACTATGTGTGGATCATTGCTTTCCATATCATTCAATAGGGTCTGTAAGTCTCGTTTCATTTTGGAACTTCCGGGACCAAAACTTGTACCCGGAAGTTGCATTTTAAACAAAAACATATGACGTTTAAAGCAGAAAATTTGAACGTCATAATCCTGCAACGTCATATTTTGGCGGGAAATGTTTTCAAACTGCAATTTTATCGTAATTTCTCGGTGTCACATGGCGAGACTTACAGACCCTATACAAATGCTTCTGGTAAGAGGCTACTAGCATATCAAAGTTAATCGTTTACTAGTATGATGCAACTTACGTATTTTTGTATTTTCCCTTAAATACATCTTTGAATAAAATGGTTAAACAAAACAAAAGATTACATTGTAAAAACACGACTCGTTGTTAATGAGATGAATGTAACATCTTTGTAGTGGTAACTATCACACACTGGTTGTACATACTGTTACAAAACTATATACTTCGTCTGATGATCAGCCCAACATTGTTCGATCTGCAAATTTGTATCAGAAAATTTTTGGTAGTTCCCTCTTTGTTCGAACCATCCTTTTATGACATCTATGGCAACATCGCCTGCTCTTGGCCCACCGCACTGCACCACTCGGCCACCTCGGCTAAATCAAAATATATCTTTCGGTAACCGGGAGATAACTACTCGTAGATTTAAGCTAGCGTTGTTACGAAGTTCGTGGTGTACATGTTACAGTATTTGTATCGAACCATCGCTCTTTTGTATCAGAAAATTTTTGGTAGTTCCCTCTTTGTTCGAACCATCCTTTTATGACATCTATGGCAACATCGCCTGCTCATCGCCCACCGCACCGCACTGCACTGCAGGTTTGCGCCTGTCCTAAGTCAGGAAATTTATTAAGCCATTGTGTGTCTTGTCTGTTTTCTAGTTAGTTCACTTTATGTCTATGGGAGTCTAGGATGATATTTATTTCGCTGAACTTGATTACTCTTTATTTAGGGGCCAACTCCGACCTGCCGTTGGATGTGAGGTTTCCTCACCGTTCATTGAAGATCTTATGGTGGCTTTGAGTTGTTATTACTCCCCTTTGGGTCGTTGTCTCTTTGACACATTCCCCGTTTCCCTTCTTTTTCCTATGAATATATAAAGTTAAGATTTATACTATATTTATACTAGATTTATTTCCCCATCCATGTAATGATTTTAAACTTTTGAAATGTATAAAGGTGTTAAGTTAAACCTGTCTAAAATTAAAATAATTGAAAACCCTGATTTTAGGATAAAGAGGTAAAACAGTAATGATTTGTCAAAATATTTATTTGTAAGTGAACTGATTTGTTGAAACATCGATCTATTTAAAAGTTTATCTAAAGCAATATCCGGCTTTCTAAATCAGCAGTGCTAAAACTATCGAGTCATAAACTTCAGAGATATCAGCGTTTTCTGAAAATAACCCACGTAAAGCATTTAACATAGGTTTGCCTTTGGGTCATAAAAGACATAATACCCCTTAAGTTAACAAAGCTGCATTGTATATATACATCAGTCATCATGTCCTCAATGGACCCTTGATTGGTTAATAAAGCATATTCTATTCTATACATTTAAAAAGAATATATTCGAACAATGCAAACTAAATTCAGTAAGGAGTATAGTGCATAACTGACAATGAATACAATTATTTCGTCAAAAATTCGATTATTAATTGAAACTACTAACACGAATTTCACAATAAAATCAAATTTTGGGTTTTTTAATTAAAACTAGGACACTTACTAATTATAATATAACAGCAGTTTTGACATACTGTTGTCATCCGAAAATATAAGTAAAACTCATTTTCTAAAATCAGATGATCAGTAGACAAAATCGTATTCTGTGAATTGTCGAAAGGATCCACCATGTCGTAGACAATTGTTTTAAATATCGGAAATTCGATACATACCTGTTGAATTTCTTGCTCAAGCTTTTCGAAGCAACTTGAAAGGGTTAAGAAATGCTGCAACAAATATTGTGTAAAATTTATTTCACTGTATAAGGGGGCGTTTTTCTTGAAAATAACATATTGGATAATAGGGTATAACTGACAGCCTCGGTGATATTACAGAAATAGGAAGGTTAAACCCCATACGAATTGATGTCCGGAACTGGCATAGGCTGACCCCTGGCATATCTTGACAGCATCAGTCGTTTTAGTCCATTTATCACAAGTATCTTAGTAATGAACAGGTTTTTCTCTTATCATAAAACGGAAGTCATCGATATTATTATTATCATAACCGTGCTTTTTTCATAGCTAGATATAAATAGATTTCATTTTTTGTAAAATGACATGTAAACCACAAGTTATGTTGTCCTCTCTATCCGCTGCAGACAATCATTGTTTATAGTTAAACGGATCTAATTCTAATCCCTGTGACTGTGCCAAAAATTTTTTTAACTACACCATACTCACTATTGTCCAAGTGGGAATCGAGAAATTCGTAATTCATGTAACTTGCTACTTTTTGTTCACGTAAATTCTTACAGTTCTTTTACGAAAATACTAGTTTTTCTTATTTTTACCAAACAAAAAAGTATCGAAAAATGGGTTTACGTTAGGTCCAAACCGTATCCCTAACCTTACCGACTTCATTTATAACCTGCCCGTGCTCTTTTACCCGTAAAAATGTAGATACAGGCCAGCTGTGCTTAATCGGATATTCCTCTTCATGAATCAGTTTAAAAGATATCCTGTTCATAAAAAAGACTTCTTGAATCTGGTTTGGTAATTTGTTGACAAAATACAAAACGATAATATGCTTAATTCGTTATTTCAGAGCTACTCAAATTGCTGTCCATTTTACAAGAATGCCAATAAAATTTGAGATTGGCAGTGTTCATTGCTGTCAATAAAAATTATACATGTATGTTTCAATTATGTTTTGATAAGTGATCTTATTCAAATTTTGAGCTTAGATCAGTTTATCGACACTAACACTGTAGTCAATGATATTTGGAATGTTTGTGGCTTTGCCACATTTTGGTTTGTCTTCTAATGTAATTTTAAAGTAAATTCTCTTATATGTGTTTTAGGGCTGCGTTTCTACATTAATATTAGTGGATCTTTCGAATGTTCGAAAACACAATTATTAACAGATTTCTAAAAAAAAGATGTGGTATATAAATGCATTTATATTCTTTATCTGGAAGATTAAGAAAAATGCTGCAGAGGTAAATATTTTGTGGGTCGTTACAAACATGAAGACTCTTAATGAAATTCACTGCCAACCTTTGTAACTATAACAAGGTGTTTCATTCGCTGGTGGGCAAAAAATACTCGACTACTACAGGATATTGGCAACTAATGGCAAAAATTAATGCAACGCTGCATTGTGATCAATTCCACTTTTCGTCAGTTAAGAAAACATGGTTGACAATAGGAAGTTTTATACATATTATGATGTAGAGGTTGCACATCGTTTGAGGTTATTATACTCTGAGTAAAAAAAAAGAGAAAAATCTGACAAACATCCCTGTCACAATACATTTTGGAAGCAAGTCAACATGAAGTAAAGAACCGGCATAATTGATAATTTGTTAAATCTATATTTCAAGATTCAAGATAATTTTACTTGCAAACGAAGGCGCTAAATGTGCAACATAGTATAACAAAAACATATTCATACATACGTAACATGGGGGATATAGAAGACATACCTCATCTTGCCATAACAGCACAATTAATCTGAAAACATGTGTATATGTTAGAGTACAAATTTAAATGCAGTAGGATCCAGAATCCTTCAAGTACAAAATGGAATTCCAATTTCTACAGTGACAAATTATAATTCTGATTTTTCTGGATTCAAGGAGAAATTGAGAGGATTCTGGATCATACTAAATTTCTGGTTGGATTCAGAATCATACTTGATATACTGTTAAGGAGGATTTCGGATTATTACTGAAACTCAAACTAAGACAGCTTTTGATTATTTTAGGAGAAATGAGATGAAATGTTAAATGACCCTCGCTTTTGGAACCTTGGAATTATCTGACATGATTCGTTTGACTGCATATAAAATGTCCTATCGAAGTTGAACCTTGTATTTGATTTGCAACTCAGCTTTCAGTAAGAATAGCTATTTTTCAAAGTTTTGCGAATCAAATACAATGGAATTCCGGTGTCCGTATTTCACTCCGCAATAAAATACGCAAATGAGCAAAAATGCACATATTTCTCCATATGTTGCAGATTATCATCAATTTTGATAGGATTATCTCAATGTTTTGGCAAGAACATTGCATGGTATTACATAGAGACCCTTATTGACATAAATAAAAGTCGCATTATCTATGCAAATGTAGGAACGACCGGCTTGACTTACGGACAGACAGATAAACGAACATACAAAGTAAACCGACTTCAACGACCGAAATCTTTGTCTCACTGAAAAACTTCTGCATCAAGGGTTTAGATATCATAAATTGATAAAAACATTCTCTAAATTTTATTATAGATACATTGACTTATTAAGAAAATTTGGTGCTACATGCAGGGCTCTTATACATCAGGACATTTCACATCCAAACTTCTATGGAAATATCATTTACAAAGCGCATAAATTCAAAAATTGTCCTTCCAAACTTATTAATCCGTTGAACAAACTTATTCATAAAGGATTTAAATACAGCATTGTTGTTAAATCTTTTCTTCTGGTTTTTGTTGGCAAAAATATTGATAATCTCCTAAATGCTTTACACCATAACTAAATTTAAACAATTTTTCATATTGGCAGTATTTGGCATTGCACAATAT
>MJUU01067146.1:15522-41712 GCA_002080025.1 Modiolus philippinarum | reverse complement strand
TTGGATGTGGTTTGTTTCCATTGATTTATTCACTTTTTTACCTTTTCGGGGCCATTTAGGGCTTACTATATGGTGTGAGGTTCCTCACTGTCTTGAAGACCATATGGTGACCCCTAGATGTTTTGTTTTTTGTCATTTTAACCTGGATATGGGATGTTGTATCCTTGACATTTACCCCATTTCCTTTCTTTTTCATACGTACAAAACCAATTCAGTGTAACATGGAAGTATTCATTTGTATTCAGTTGATAAACATTTGAATTGATACACAGCCTGAGTTAATTCTTACAAAAAATGCTTGTAATTTATAAAAGCATTATTTGTACTCTAAAAGCTGGAGCCTGACAAATAAAAAAAAGAAAGGTATAATATTGTCGATTTTTTTTTTTAGAAAATGCCTAAAAAGGAATAAAGAATGACATATATTTGTCAAATAGTCATTTCTAATATGAATTAGTTGTTTATTGGATTACACCAGTTTATCGTAGCAGTTATGAAAATGAACATGAATTGAAAGTAGCATCGACATAAATTAAAGTCGCATTATCTATGCAAATATATATATATATGATTGCATGGAAGTAACGCATTGTAGAGTCAACAAAGCATAGGCATATGGTAATTAACACTAAATACTGACTACTTCTAATTATTTTTATCGGTTTTCAACAACGGAGAGTCTTAAATCGCACTTATTCCTAAATATACAAAAAGCTTCGTTGTGCGATGTTGAACATCATTTTTTTAAGTACAGAGGTTAGTTAATTTCTCGAGGCATGCTTTAGGCAACTTATAAATGGCCAAAACTGAAGACAGTCAACATAATTACCCTAATTCCATAAAATCATTCTTTTTCGACTATATTCTGCCCACTTTACTTCTGGGATCATGCATTAAACCTCGCAGGGTTACATGAATTACGAATTTCTCGATTCGCACATGGACAATAGTGATAATACTACTTGCATTTCTGCAGACCGCATTTGACAAAATTTCACCACATCCTATTTATTTTGTCAAATTCATTCAAGAATAAAATTGCTTCTGTTTATCCAATGTCAATAGGTACTACACTTGTCTAGGGTACATTTTGGTTTTTTTTTTGTATTTGATTATACTGCATTTCATGGAGAACGTGTTTTTTATTCAATTATTTCTTGTTTTAATATGATCAGGAGCACCAAACCAAAAATTGGACAATAAGAGTCCGGTTACACTAAGAAATCCAGACCGATTTCTGGTGAGACCAATTCTAAAAATATCAATCTTTTCCAAGTGTAATCGGGTTATATCGATCTTCGATCGGACTTAAAAAGTCCACATCCAGAGGTAGTTATTATTAAAATCTTTTGCTAGATCTGTATTTTCTTATTTGCATAAGTAAAGCCTTACGGGTTAAAGCAAAACACAAAATAAACAATGACATACAATAAATGTATCATACAAATCCACAAAATGTTTACTACGTATAATAAGAATATTAATTATATATACTACTCAAAAAAGTTTTGCAACACCTTGTCTTTAGTAGAATGTACCTTTGTCCTAAACGTTTGGATAATGTTACGGAGAAAGCTTAATTGTGACGAATTTTGTCAATGTTTGTCTATTCCTGCTCGCACAAGGAAAATGTTTTTCGCGTTATATGACGTCAATTTCAGAACAAAATCAGTCAAAAAGGTAACAAAAACAAAGTTCCATAAATAAATCAATTTTACCTGTTTAAATTTAATCTGTACGATTGTTAAACATTTCTACACCCAATAAGCACGTACAAGTTGTTGAACACTTCATGTATCCACACAATATTAAATTTATTGCGTTTAGATGTAATTGGTAGAATTCCTTCATTGAGTAATAATGACAGACAACATGCTCTTGGTATGCTATAGGCAGGTTTATCAGCTCGACATGTTTCAGGTACGTTTGGGGTTGCACCTAGCACAATTTCTAGACTTTTGAATAGATATAATGTTACAAATACTGTCCGTTACAGGGCTTGATCTGGCAGGCGGATGGTAACAACAGGACCCCTAGATAGACTTATCAGAACTTTGACTCTTCGCAATAGATCAGTCTCTGCTCGTGGTTTACAACGTGAATTACGAACAGCTGCAGGAGTAAATGTATCCGATCAAACGATTCGTAATCGTTTACATGCTGCAAACTTACGGTCAAGGCGTCCAGCTTTGCGTATCCTATTGACAAGACGTCATCGAAGGATGCGTTTGGACTGGTGCCGACAAAATGTGCGTCGGAACGCACGCCAATGGGGAAATGTTTGTTTTTCTGATGAATTTAAGATTTAATGATAGTCGTATCCGTGTATACCGTCGTCGTGGGGAGCGATATTCAGATGTCAACGTTAGAGAGCATGACCGTTCTGGTGGAGCTTCCGTTATGGTATGGGCAGATGTTATAATAGTTTCAACCGGAAAACAGAACTTCATGTTGTCAATGGAAATCTTAATGCTCAGCGTTATATCGATGAAATTCTGAGACCACATGTGCTCCCATTCTTGACACGTATAGGTCAGCGACCAATTATCCAAGACGACAATGCAAACCCTCATCGCGGTAGGGTTGTAAATGACTTTATAAGGGCAAACAACATCAACAGAATGGAATGGCCTGCAAAATCACCTGACCTCAATCCCATTGAACACCTGTGGGACGAATTGGGTCATCGAATTTACCGCGTAAATCCACCACAAACTCTTCGTGCTTTATCTGACCGTCTTCGGACAGAATGGCAAACCATTCCACAGGAAGTCGTCCGCAGGTGTATTTGAAGTGTCAAAGCCTGTATCAATGCGAGCGGTGGACATACCGAATATTAATTCTTGAAACGAAATTTAGACAGTAATTTGTGAATCTGTATTTTGCCCCTAGTGCTATTTAGAAATCAATTACGAAATGACAACATGATTATTGTAATGAATGAATTTAAAAGTAAACTAATAAAACAATATTCTTCCGTACTTTATTATATTTTTTTATCCTAGTTTATTCAAATTTTTTATTAACCTCTGTCAAAAATGTGTTGCAAAACTTTTTTTGAGTAGTATGGTTAGTGAAGTAAAACTTGCCAATGGAGATCGATTTTTTCAACAAGTGTTAACGCCAACATCGAATGCAATCAAACTTTATGTAACAGCAAAATAGTTTATCATTGATACACATGTTTATAAGAGTTTGTACAAATAAAGAGAGTGAAAGATCAGAAGCTTTGACAAACAAGTTCAAGACGAAAGGTCCCTAGCACCATTCTGGGTAAATAAATACTTCAGAAGATTTCGCATATTACTGAATAACTCGAAATATAATTTCGCTCATTATTCCGCCCTTAATGCAAATTTCAATGGACCCCCTAGAGCCTCTGTGAAGTTGCCACATAGAATGTGATTCGATTCCCAGGTTTCAACTTTCTAGCCAAAATAGCCCTAGAGATTTCTTTGATTATTCGATATCGCGAAAATTCGTTTTCGCCCATAATTTGCCCCTAGGGCGTTTGACAGAAACTCCGAACCCTTAGCGCGCTAGTGCAGATCATACTCTAGTATGATGCCAAGTTTCAGATTTCTATCTCTTATAGTTCCAGAGCTATCGGGGAGCACTTCACACATACGTACGTACGTACATACGGACGGAATGCATTACATAATCCCCCGCTTTCGCTAAACGGGGGGGGATAAAAAATAAACAAGAACGCCACATAACTAAAGCACTAGCAGTGTGAACCCCTATAAAAATTGAGGTATTATCAGGTGCTCCGAAAGGGTAAGCATGATCTGCTCCTAGCATGACACCCGTCACACAGCCAGCAGGAATATTTTGTTGAAAGATCTGTTTGATGCCTTGTTGGTTTATGTGATTTTCTAACCCGTAGACACAACCAATTAAAATCCATGGTACGTGTTACTTCTCTAGCCCTCATACAGTATCAAGGTAAAAGTTTGTAAAGCTAATGTGAATATATCAAGTATTTGGACAATAACAAGGACAGGTCGGTTCCACAAACACTACCAACGCAGAAAAAACTAAAAAATGACAATGTGATATACAAGATAACACAAAAAACTAAAGCACTAACAGTGTGAACTCCCACAATAAACCGGGAGTATCATCAGGTGTTCTGGAAGGGTAAGCATGCGTGGCACCCGTCACCTTGCCAGTGAAAAGTCGGTGATAAAATGTTATCTTTACAGTTAATACTTTAAACTCTGTCAATGTCTTGTATGCGTCCTACAGAATTTAATTTGACTTTTGAAAACAAATAATGATTTTATTCGTGAATCATGAAAAACAGACATTTTAAGGCATAAAACAACGGCAGTAGATAAAAGGATCGACAAAAGACGCGATAATTACACAAAAAACGGTCAAGAAAGATGAAAAAGCGAGAATTCAGAAAAAACAAAGACATGATGCAACTAAAAAAAAAATAAAATAAAAGCACAACATTCAAAAGTAAACCACTAATAGTGTTAACTCTAAAAATATCAGAGTGACATCAGGTACTCCGGAAGGGTAAGTATGTCGTGCCCATATACAACACCTGTCACACTTATATCATTTTCTTACCGTAAGACAGAACTAATTAAAATCCATTGCACGTGATACTTCTCTAACCCTTAATCAGTACGAAGGTATCACAGCTTCTGCAGTGCCCATATACAACACCCGTCACACTAATATCATTTTCTAACCCTAAGACAGAACTAATAAAAATCCATTGTACGTGATACCTCTCTAACTCTCAATCAGTACGAAGGTATCACAGCTTCAGCATTCAGACAAAAACAACAAAATAACCAGGTCAAATCGGTACCACAAGTACTACTAACGAAGACAAAACTCAAACGTTGTGATATTCAAGACAACAACAACAAAAAATAATAAAGCACTGACAGTGTGAACCCATGAAAAGCGAGGGTGATATCAGGTGATCCGAAAGGGTAAGCATGTCCTGCTCTGTTAACAACATCCGTCGCCCTGTCAGTGGGTCAGTCCAGGATTGGGTCAAAATCGGTATGTGAGATGTGAGAAATTATCGTAATAAACCGGACGTAAAGCGATCTCCGTAGTCTCCAGTCTCAAGTATGCCGCCATTTTGTAGCTATCATCGTTGCTATGTGTATCATTGCGCCTTTCATTGAAAGGGGTGTCAAGTGTAATATTTTTGATAGAAATGTCATATTATCAATAAATTGAGATATCTTAGTCATAAAAATGCAAAAACCAGTTCGCTAGACAATGATGCAGGTGTTAATTTCATCAACATCCGGTTGCACTATATCTAGAAACTGACACTGATTGACCAATCAGCAAGTGAGATCATTTTCTAAACATGTCGATTATTAATTTCATCTAATATTATTTGGGAAGTATTTATTTTGAACAAGAATTAGAGAAATTATAATAGCGGGGTGGGAGCCAGCAATTTGATATAACTAAAGTCGAACCCTTTTTGAGTCCAATTTACACCCAGAAAAGCATTGCAAAACCTCATTTTTATTTCACATATTTGAAGCTCTTTTAGTGTACTTGTTGTTGTTTATAGGACAAATGGACAGTAAATTAAATTACTAGTAGTACTACTTTAAGATTAATGGTATATTCGGGAACCCTTTATGGAAAACAACATTGCAAGTGCATTATGAAATTGTTTGGCTAGCCATAAAATCAGTTCTCACCACTTCATTTGAAATGCGCGTACCAAGTTAGGTGGACAGACTTGAGGGTTCGAGAAGCAACATGTACCATGGATTAAATAGGTTTTGTCTTAGGATTAGAGATTGACATTTACCAATCAGCCACCCAACAGATGAACATTTCGCTGACTTATAACCTATCAAAGGCAGTTGCTGTTGAGTTGTTTACGAACATTGCTGCAATAAAACCGATTTAACCAATCATTTCTTTTGAAATGCCCGTACCAAGTCAAAACAATTACAGTCGTCGTTTCCACCTGATTTGCCTTTCTTTATCATGGACTCTTGAGCAGTCTGTTCGGTAATTTTGTTATTACCCCCACTGTAATATAAATAGGACGAAATGTTTGTATACGGATAATCCTATGCATTAGGATGTTAATTGGAAGGGTTTTGTGTTAGCATAGCCCGAACATAAATGGTGAATGATTATTAAGAAGAACCAAATGCATAAGGCCTTAGTTGTGATTTTATTTTGCTTTATTTGTTCGTATATAGGTTTAACAATGAAACTTCCTTATTTGACCAAGTAATTATCTATTCAGACCTATGAATAAAACAAAATTTCCGGTTAATGTCAATGATAAATGGGTTTATCTCCATGTTTTGAAAGACCAATAAGAATCGATTATTATTTCAGAATATATCCTGAAACGATGCAAAAAATGAGGTACATAATTGGCAAGTCTTGAATAAAATAATAAGATAATTTACTTGCACGTACGAGACATATAAGATGTCGAAAAAAAACATCTGCAGAAATCAAATATACAACAACTTTGGTATTTGGTTATTTGGAAATTAAAAGCTTGACTTTGGTATTTTATCGACATTTTAGATCCTGATAAAAAAAAAACAAGTATACTCTGACAAAAGTCAGAATACTCAAGCTGAGTTTTATTTTTCATTAATTTGTGTGAATCTAACTTTTTGCATAGGCAATGGCCATTTCGACAAGTTACTGATCTTTATTGATGCACAAATTGTTACTAGTATGGGTGATAGGAACAAAACCGACAGATGCAATAAGATGCAGTGATAGAGATATACAGATATACAGATTGGCAACTACTGAATACGTCAAGGGTGACAGACATACAGTACCGATGATGCAACTGAGATGTTAACAACATACTCAGAACTCTTCGATAGTTTTTGTGAAAGTATTATAGGTAAATTTCGTCGGATTGTTATTTAAAATGGTGATAAGCGAAATTACCGAGAGTTTCGATCGTTGTGGTAACAAGACATTCCGGCCCTACAACCAATCCGTCCTTCCCTATCCGACCCTGTACTTTCCGGCCTTATTGCAATCCGGCCCTGTCTGAAATTTATTTACCATGATAAGATAAACTTCAAAATATGAGTCGTTATTACTCCCCTTTGGGTCATTGTCTCTTTGACACTTTCCCCGTTTCCCTTCGTCTATTTCCTATTCAAATGCCAATTTTATACCATGGAAGGTTGAAATCATACTCGTGTACTTAAGGTTGGGATTTTTTATCAATAAGAAATAATACGACAAAACAAAACAAAATAACAATATATTATCAATCGGAAATAAAGGGACGGATAGACCAAGACCGGATTGTCATAGGGCCGGACTGACATAGGACCGGACTGTTGTAAGGCCGGATGATCTCGAAATCGGCGTTCTCGGTCACATATACCATTACCTACAAGTTGCTAAGCTCTATATTGTCTCAGTAGAGAACAAATAATGGCAAGAACTAGCTAAGGGCATATACATGTAGATGATTGTTCGATCCGTTTTCTGTATACAAAAATAATTCAGTGTTTTATGCATTTTGTGTAATTTGAACAATGTGCATTTGTTGTTTTCTGTGGTATTGATTTGTTGAATTTGAAAATCTATTGTTTTACATTAAATTTAGATTTGAAATGTTTAGATGTTCATAAATTTAAGAAAATGCGATAAATAGATCCATACCTGCCAACCTCCAAAAGTACTGGGGTGGGTAATGACTCAACATTGTGCATTCAAATATTGGGTCATAACGCGCGGCGGCATTTTTTTTTTCAAAGTTAAAATCTGTTTAAAACAATATAAATATCAGAACTATCAAAGTTGAATTTGTTAAGTAAAACTGTATGCCCTTATTTTATGGGCTCATTAATTAGGAAAAAAATATTCTTATTTTATTCAAACATATTTATTTCTAGCTTGCATTGTACTCCATGCATACAATTTTTGTCAACAAAGGAAATCCGTCTTTTTGTGTGTAAATATGTCAAGTATTTGACAGAGTTCTCCCCAAAATTTATCAGCTGATATATTGTCAGGATGTCCAAAGTCTGGCATCAGCTGATAATCGCTACTTTTCGAGTTCTTGTTCTTGTAGAACATTAGAATCTCAGACCAATTTGACCAACTACAATATATTATTTATTATTAAGTTTGTTTTTATTTAGGCAGAAACTATGTTTGGTAGCAGTTTAAGTTCTGGTTAACTTTCAAAACATGAATGATATCTTCAAGATGAAGAACAATAATAAAAGCGTTGTTCCACTGCTTTATTTTCCCTGAATTCATTGCGATTTTGTCTCATGTACAGATGTACAGTTGCTGCAGACCCCTGTATTTTACTCTTGACTGGACCTAGTATATGACGTCTAAGATTATAAAATGCCATATATAGATCCAGTAGTGAAGTTTGTAATATGCAGATGCATTTTAAAGCCTCGTACAAATTCTTTCGTTCCCAAGCCGACTGGTGGTTTAATGTTTAGTTGGATTCACTGTGCAGAGTCCAGACAAAGACCGATTTATTCAATCTTTATTACTTCACTTTTTGTTTACATTACCGGGTTATCGGCACAATCTGGTGTTTACACACCTCACCAGATTGAACAATTCAGTGAACATGCGCGGGAAAATATTAAAAATAAATAAGCGCTACCGTACATAGGTCTCATTCTGTATGCTGCTGTCAAATAAATAACTAGTTTCATATTTGTTGCAGGTACTGCTGTTCATTAGCTCAATCAGAACTGGTATATAACAATAAAGGAAAATATTCGGGAAGCCTACAACTTTTCTCCGGAATCATAACAAAATGTCCAATTACATACTGATAATAGTTCGCAAATAGAAAGAGTTCGTAAAATGTGACATTCAAATTTATATAGAAATGTGAACTACAGATGAACATTCACCAAAATTGTATTTAGCGAACTGCAAAATTTGAAAATCAAATATTGGCACGAACGAATTTAGCATCGTAAAAGATACATGTACATTCAAGCGGCCCTTGCGCTTGAGTAAAAACTGATGAAATGACAAAGAATTTAAACATTCATTGGCAGTGTAACAATAGCCGAGGCAGGTCATGCTAGATTTTCATTATTATTTTTTTTTACCTTTTCCAAGGTTCACACTATTAGTGTTTTGGCTTTGGTTGTTTTTGTTCACTTTTGCTTGTTTGTCCTATCTGTTTCATGGTGTCTCCGTTTGTGTTACATATGAAAAAACAATATCCCGAAGCTATTGTGAAATTAATTTCTGCATACGCGCATTTCGACGACTTATGTCTCTTCGGTGAATTGACATACTTTTGGAGTTTTTCCTTAATATTTTGCACATTTCTGCTTTTTTGTTTCGGTATTTATTTACGAAATAATTTGAATGTTCGTCTTTGATTTTTGAGTGAATGAGCATTTTGTTTTCAAAAAGGCAAAAAAGTATATTTCCTGTACGAAAAAAAACAACTAAGATAACTTCGTTCAAACCATACATATTTTACATTTAATGAGATAAATTGGAGGTCTTGTAAAACAAGCCCATTCTAATTTGTTGGTTGTTTTGTATGGTTTTCTATAATGTTAATTGTTTCCTTTTTGCGTCTTTGATATAATCGCATTTTTTTTCTGAAAAAAAGACGATTTCCACATTAATGGTACATAATTATATTTTTGAGAATTGCTAATACGTGTCTCATTGTATTGTGATTCCGCTTTCAGGAAAAATACTTCTGTCAAGGCTTTTTGTTAAGTCTACAATTTTTTTCTTACATACAATTATATGTAATTATATAATATAAAAAAAATTAACTTTGACTCATTATCTTTTATAAAGGAAATTAAAGTTCTTATTGCAACACTAGAAGCTAGAGCGGTGGCATTGTTTGTGCAGGAATCAAAGAACCTGGAGTAGTAAAACAAAACTAGAATTTTTCTGGCATGTTTAAAACAAAAAACACAGGACGAAAGATTTACTACTCACTTAAGACGAAAAATATATTTATAATTTATAGTGAATACCGATATTCAAGACTAATAAAGTTCATTTAAGGTAAATGGATACTCCATTTTTCCATAGATTTTTTTTATTCACAAAAAAGTTTCCTTCTTATATTAGCATTGAAATAAAAAAAAAAATAAAAAGGGGGGTAACCGTGCTTGTTTTTGAAATAACTAATGTAAAATAGTATCGCACCCGGTAGATGTCTTTGGTACTGGATTTGTCTTGCTCTTTCGATAATTTTGGAATTGAGTACTTTTTTTGGGCTACTTTTTGATTATGGATTACCATATAACTTGATTTTAATGCTGCTGATGAGAGGTTTCTCCTTGAAACACGTGTACAACATTACGAACTTTACTGTTTTATGCAACTTCGTAATTTAGTGTATTTGGAACCATTGGGCCGATGCCACTGCTGGTGGACCAGAGGTTTCCGATGGTATTCACAAGACCAATAGTCAGACTTGTCTGAAGGGTAAATTTTACCTTGCGTGTTATAGAAATTTACTGTTTCTATAAAAATTCTAAGCATTTGAATATACTGAGGTTTTATTCGTGTATTGCACTTGGTATATATCTTTGGTACTTGATTTCATTTTGGCTTCCTATTTCGATATTTTTTTTAAATAAGTACTCCTCTTTGGACTACTTTTGGATTATGGCTTTCATTTTATTTGATTTTAATGCTGCTATGAGAGGTTAGTCCTTGAAACACGTGTACAGCATAAGGAAATTAAATGGTTTAATAGAGACGTCCGGATAAGCTTACTTAAACATGAACAACTTAACAAACATAAGGCTCGAGTTATCTCGCTTTTTTAATTTGAGAGAATGAGATTTTTTTTCATGATTTTAATTCGAAAAGTGAAGGTTAAAAGAATCAATATTAAACTGGCAATTGATTGGAATCTTTCTCTAGTCAGCACATGGGTTGAAAAAAATCAATCTGGCCGTGACTTTGTCCATTAGGAAAAAAGCCTGACTCAACAAAGTTTCGTAGCACAGTGTATATCGGGAAAAAAATCTGGCCCGCAAAGTGGACAAAAAATCCCGGCTCGGGTGAAAATTCCAGCCCCCTCCACCCTGAAAATTAAAAGGTCCGTGCCTTAGCTGTCAACACATTTCAACATAGCATATATTTACAAAGAATCAGAATTTACCTTTATTACACCTGCCTAAATGATAACATTAACTGTTTAGAAACATACATACATACACACGCTGCAAAACCTTTCTATCATATGTCATTTTCTATGGCTTTTTAAAATATTTTCTATGGAATTCGTCAATATGACTCTCTAGATATAACAAAAGACAAAAGATATAAAAGCCGGACAGAAATGAGTCGACTTCGAACCTCAAAATCCAGTAAGCGGGGATGAGACTTTATTACTGGCAAAAACTCAAGATAAGAATTCGGCTCAAAACGGTGAAAATGCTCGCCAAAGGCTTGCATTTTCCCGCGTTTCAAATCTTCATCCTTATATTGCGTTTATGTCAAGTCAATGTATGGTTATTGTCTATATATTTCACATACCAGATAATTGCCATGTATCTGTAACAGTTCTCTTTGGGGTATAGATGAAATAATGCTTAAAAATGGTAATAAAAACAACAGTAACAATATAAAAAAATAACTCAATTAAAATATATGCGCTGAAAATTCAAGTGGAAAGATCAAAAGGATAATTTATATAGACCGAATATAACCATAAAAATACACCCATCATTTTTGTTCCGTTTGGTGTCAACCCCTGCACTATCAGGTTTTGTTCTGTAACATCATGGTACCGGTTGAATTCACATGGAACAATTTCTAAGTTGCATGAAACGGTCAATTTCCTGCAATCAACCTGATAGTACAATAATCAGGAAAAGCATAAAGGCGAAATCCATTTGTTACTAAGATAAATAAAGAAAATCTGTCAACTAAAAGTCCGAATTTCGGCATACTTCTTTAGTGATAAACACACATTTATAAGATCGATTACTTAATTGATTATTAAATATCAACTTTATTTCAAAGCTATAATATATATTAGTATTTTGTTCCTTAAAGTATACCATTGAGTTGTTATTACTCCCCTAGCTTTGGGTCGTTGTCTCTTTGACACATTCCCAGTTTCCCTCCTTTTTCCTACTTTATTCACAAATGCACAATTAAAGGCACAGAATAATGGGCTGTCCAAGCTTATAATCAAGATAGGTGTAACAAGTTCTAGTGCTTCTCTTGTATTCCCTAATCTTTTACTTCAGCTTTGAGTCAGTTGATCACAAATATCAGCACATCTCAATTTATTGCCATCACTTCCCGTCCCCGCTGTTTGCATATTGAATGAAAAATGCTGATCTGGTCCTTTTGTAGATACCTTTGTAGACAACAAGAACTAGAGAACTAGTATTTACATTTGTGGTCTCTTATGATATACTGGCTGACAGATTTGCACACCATCAAGATGACACCAAGTGCAATATACTGTTATCGTACAGAATAATATATTGGTAAAAGCATTATTGAAACAACTTTGAAACATACTGATGGACTTTTAATTATTCTGACCAAATGAAAAATTATTTTTTTAATCATTGCAATACAACTTTATGCACTCCACATTAAAATAATTGACAAATAATAGGAGAGGAAAACTAAGAACAAATATAATTAAAACCAATGTAAATTATGTGTCTTCTGAATTAATTTTTACAATTATTTTCTCCTCAACTATGCTTAATGGTAAAAGGGATATAATCCAAACACGTGTAAACACATAACGTTTAAGTTGGTTATTAAGTTAAAGTAAGATTCTTACCATGGAACTTTGGTATTTTTTGCATTTTGAACCATTGGGCAGATGCCATTGCTGGTGGGACAGAGTTCCCGGAGGGTATTCACAAGCCCAATAGTCAGCCTTGTCTGACATGAAAATTTTATAGAATAACAAAATTCCGAAGTTACTGTTAATTTATCTTCTGCATATGCGTATTTCGACAATTTATGTCTCATCAGTGCAGATAAAACCAATACATTTGGAAGTCCATTAACCGAAAAACGTGTAAAACCTCATAGAAATGTACTGTTTTTATCACAATTTCTACCGCTTAAGAAAACTTAGGCTTCATTCCGTATATCGCACTCGTTAGATATCCGTGGTACTGAATTTCGCTTCCTATTTTGATATTTTTGGAAATTAGTACTTTTTTTACTTCTTTTGGATTATTGCTTTTCATTTTATTTGATTTCAATGCTGCTGATGAGAGGTTACTCCTAGTAACACGTACAAAATTTATTGTTTATATGCAACGTCGGTGTTTTTTGTATCAAGATAATAAAATATTTCTAATGGATATATAGGGAAACGGGTATTTTGTTGTTTTCTTTTCAAACTATTCCATAGATTTCTTTCTATTAAAGTAAAATGTAAGACCTCTGAACATACTTTTTAAAAAAAAATAGAAAAAAAACGGGGGTCGCCGACTTTGTTTTCCATATAATTTGTAAAACTAAATTTTCATAGTGATATCTATATAAGATATTTTTTAACAGAAAACACAATGTATCTCCCTATTTCAAATACAATGTACCCCCTTTCAAACTATTTCATTAGCAAATATCCAAACCGCATCTAAATAAAAAAAATATGAATGGAAATTAAATCAGCCTCAGTCCCACTGTCACGTTTCAAGCCTCCGGTTTTACTACGTTTTATATGGCCACGTTTCGTGTCATTTTTTTTGTCATATTTTAACGGTCTCTACGTTTTTCTAGATTTATGCTACGTTTTAATACGTTTCCCTACGTTTTCCGCGGTTTTACTGCGGGTTACTTGATTTGAATTATCCAGGTTTCACAACATTTTGGTACGTTTCGTCAGGTATAAACTACGCTTCAGTAGGTATTGTTAGGGTTCGTTACGTTTCAACTATGGTCTGCTACGTTAATGGCAGGTTTCAGTGCACTACGTTACTGCTACGTACCACTACGAACCAGGTAGTTGTTAGTGTTGATGTCAGGAATAAACATCATAAGATTTAAATATTAAAAGAAATTATTCAGTTAGCTTCAATCTCCCGCTAGAACAAGAAGCGGGGTCGAGGACGAGCCGTCGTAAAGGGCGATTGGAAGGCGGGGTAGAAAAAGTTCAAAACTTAATTAGTCATGGTCTTGGTGTTCTCAAAGTAGTATCTTTTTAAATGTCCATTTTTCCCATATATCCATATATTTTCCTCCTTTCAGTCGACTGGGAAAAATTATTATGAAGTTGATAAACAACGGCAGTAGAATACAGAAGGAACAAGGGAGGCGAAGACTACAAAAATCGAAATCCGAAGACATGTCAAAAACGGCAACAGAGAAAAACAAAGACAAAACAAGGACGTGTGACAGCTACAAGCACGGAAATAAAAAGACGATATTAAAATCTAAGGCACTCATAGTGTGAACTCCCATGAAAACCGGGAGTGACATCAGGTGCTACGGAAGGGTAAGCATGTCCTGTCCCGCTAGCGACACCAGTCACACTGATAAATGACAATATTGAAGAGGCTATTTTGGCCAACACAACTAAGGCTTTTCAATACACTCAGTGACATTCAAAACAATGCAATCTCCTCCTAGATTTTATCAGAAAAACCATAAACATAATATAGGCCTTCTCCATATCAGATTCTCTCTACTTTCGAAGACCCGAATTCCCTATGATCATTGGACGCGTCAGCACCGACTCATAGAGTGGGGCCAATCAAATGTCTTCTTTCATCTGAGACTGTGCAGGTGCAACTTCCGTTGTCAAAGAACGGCACAAGTATTTTGCAAGAAGGTGTGATTATAGGGAACTAATACACAATGGCCGGACTATTAGGATTAGTAACAACTGTTCCAGAATAAAATTTCAAACGTCAAACAATAAACGTTCCTTTTTCTCTCATATTTTTGCGGAATAACTAGTGATGCATTGTGATACTGACGCGCTTATAGCAAATGCATTCAGACGTGAATGGAGTGATCGAAGTGAACAATGTATAACGACTGGATAATTCGGGTTATTGGTAGAGGGTTTTCACAAGGGTCTGCTTACATCATTATGAGATCTTATATACCACTTACAATAACTCAATACCAATCTCGAGGAAATATGTGTATGTGTTATAAGAGGGGTATTAATCACTTTCAATGTAAAAAGGATGTAATTGACTGAATACTTTAAGAAAAAAGAAATTTAGCATATTGTCATTCATACCACTCGTTTGATTTTGTCTCAAATTTTACCATTTTGGGTGAATGTAAAAGGATTTCAGTTTCTAGATAGTTTGTAGAAAGGTTATTTGAAGTCTAACCCACCAAAAGCGCGGTATTCGTATATGCTGGATTTTGATGTACTTTGTGTACTTTATATCCATTTGACGACTTGTCTTTAAAGGACTTAATAATGATGTTGATTGCTTTTAGCTTTAAGTTTTGGGGCCGTTTTGACCTTACTATGAGGTATGAGCAAAGCTCATCAATGAAGGCCTAATGGTGACTTCAAGATGGAGAACAACATTAAAAGCGTTGTTCCATTGCTTCGTTTATTTGTAGAGGCTTTGTCTCATGTGTATTTACTCCATATCTCTTCATTGCTTATTTAAGCGATTTCTGCAGCTAGACTTCAAATCTCGTCACCACTTCACGCAAAATTAATGGATAAAATTGAAGAACAGGGTGGTGTTAACTTTAAATGAAATGAACTTTAAAAAGATTTTTAGAAAAGGTTTTTTTAGAAAAAAACTTTTTTAGAAAAAACCTTTAGAAAAGGTTTTTTACCAAAAACTTGAAGAGCCTGATTTTAGTGTTGTTTGAACATACTAATATTATATTTTTAATACCAAAAATGTCGGAAGTCAACAAGTCTATTTTTATTTGACTTATTATAAAGTTGCATAGTACACATTATTCAGATTGTTGAACTGTTTTGTTGAGAGCTGCTATTGTTGTTGATATTTTCAAAGGCCATTCTTTCAGAGGAACATCTTCATCTGTCGCCTTTTCATCATGATGTTCTTTGAAAAAACCTGAATATATTAACCTCAAGGTTTTTCCCGATTGATGTCGCTACTGAACTATCAGGTAGTTCGCAGAAAAAATAGCAATTCACTCATGTTCAAAAATTGTTCCTTGTGAGTGAATTTTCCCTTTATCCCAACGTCATAGAACAAAACCTGATAGTGCAGCTGTGACACCAGACATGAGAAAATATGGTTTGTGCATTCCATTGTACTAGAACAGCCACCATTTTTAGGTGTGCTAAAACATTTCATCAACTTTACCTTAAAGAAAAACTAGGTATTTTTCATCTGTTGTTTTTGAAACATGAAAGTTTTGTGTACTTTCTGAATGTTTTTAAAATATTGGACTTTTGGTAATTTATCCAGTTTTTCTGCACAACTGAAAAAAAGAGATGGATAATCATCAATTAGTTTGTGTCAACTCCTTGAACAAGCTGTATGTATTACTTTGCAGAGGATAAGTTATGTACCTTCTTCCATGCATATCATGAATGTGCAAGATGGAGGTCATTATATGAATAAAGTCTGAGGCTAAAGAAGTGATCAATCTCATAATGTGATCTCTAAAAGTTTTGCGTAGGTTATAGAATTTTGTTGACACACATTGTTTCAATGGGGAAAACATTGTTCTAAATGGTGGGGCAAGTTTCACCTTCTATGCATGGTTAGTTATAGCTTGATCTGTTATAGCTGGTTATATTTTGTTTTTTTTTTTACTTGAGATTATGATGATATACCTTGCTGTTCCTAGAAGAATAATGTTTGTCTGACAAGAGTGGTAGAAAAACATACGCATACTACACTTAAACGTGGTAATACTTAGCAAAGCGTAGCAAGCGTAGCAAGCGTAGCAAGAAGTATGATTACGTGATGAAACCTAATAAACCGTGCTAAAACGTAGTAATGCGTAGACTAAAACCTGACAGGACGTACCCAAACGTAGCGCAACCCAGCATAAACGTGGTAAAACGTATTCACACCTCTATATTACGTTTCACTACGTATCACCTACGTGTTTACTACGCATCAGTGCCTTCCTAATACGGTTTAGTACGTTCTAATACGTATGTACTACGTGTCAATTTTTGGCCACGTTTGTATTGAGCAGACCAATACAAACGGGACTAATATTAATTGGTCTGGGTATCGCTACTGCGTATCGTTTTTTAACTACGCATTGCTGCGCTTCGCTACGTATATAGCGGGATTACTACGTTTTGAAAACGTAGCAAAACCGGAGGCTTGAAACGTGACAGTGGGACTGAGGCTTTCCTTTTTGGATCACTAAAATAATATTTATTGATTCATTATAAATAAAACTATTTGCTTATTTAAAAGCAGATAATACCACAACAGCATAAATTTTAGGATTCAAAATGGTGGAAGACTACTGATCTACCTCAAGGTAGTAGACCTTGGTTAAGGGGGGTATTTCTTTAGATCTTTAAGGCTTTTGAAAAAGTCCGTTGCACCGAGGCTTTTAAAGCATTGTTGGGAAAGGGAAATGAAGTCCTCAATGCTGCTTAGAATATCTTTGAACAAAAATCTAAAACAAACGTAGAAGTATTTTATTAGAGTTAAACCACTTAACCCGAGTCTACCCCTTAAAAGAATTAGATATTTTTGTTAAACTATCTGTACTAGAATTATCGACTTTTATTGGTTATTGTATATTTAGGTGCATTTTCTATGTTCCATGCAATTGAAAAATATGCACTCAAACTATTGTTTAGCGATATTCATCATATTTTAGATTTACAAGTTTTTGTTAATATTTCAATGAAAACAATTTTGTGAGCCAGTGTCTTCTCTTGTCTGGTTAAATTTGTATTAATGCAAGCTAAATACCTTAAACGTATGTTCAGCAGTCATAAATAACAAAATACCGAAGTTACTGTGAGTTTAGTTTCTGCATATGCGCATTTCGACACTTTATGTCTCTTCAGTGCAGATCAAATGAAAACATTTGGAAATCCATGAACCGAAATTATGTAAAAGCTGAAAGACAAGGAATTACCGATAGGATCTAAAGAGGAAAGTCAAAATCAGCTAAGGACAGAGCTATGCAAGAAGGAGATACTCCTTAGGTTTTAACAAAATTTTCTTACTTTTTTCATATCTACAGTTTTATTTTTTATTTATTTATTTATTTATTTATTTATTTATTTATTTATTTTGTGTGTGTGTGTGTTTGTGTGTGTGTGTGTGTGTGTGTGTGTGAGTTTTGTTTTGTATTGATTTTGCTTTATTTGTATTTTTTGTCGGGCATTTCTGTGAAACAACGGCAGTAGAATACTGAAGTAACAAAGAACAAGATGACATGAATCGAAGTCCAGAGCCTAGGCAAAAGTAAGAACACCAGAAGATGCAAGACCAAAGATGCCACACAACCACAAAACGCAAACACTACAAATACGACAATAACTAGAGGCACAGAGACTGAGCCTGTATCGCTCACCTGACAAAAAGCTTCTATGCCATGTATGTCCAAAAATGATGTTTATTACCAATGGGGTCTAATGTTTAGTTATGTTCTCCATTAGCACCCGTGTGTTTTCTGATCCTATTGAAAATTTTTGCAAAGGACCTTCTTTACATTTAGTTAAATTTGCTTGAATAAGTTTCAGAGAAGATGATGAAAAGGATGGTTTGTGATTTTTTCCCGTAGGGTCCAATGTTAAACTATGCTCCGTGCTGGTGGCCATGCTTTTTAACGGATCAGAACGAACGAAAGTGCAATCTTTGTTAAGGGCCTTTAGAACATCATTCCTGTAAAGTTCAGTTGAATTTGCTTCAGCCGTTTCAGAGGAAAGGGTGAAAAAGTGATTTTTCCCATAGCGTCCAATGTTAAACCTAAGTTCTGCACTGGCCGCCATTTATTTTTTGTCGGATGGGAACAAAATGATCAATCTTTGCTAAGGACCTTTAGTACATCATTCCTCAAAAGTTTGGTTGAATTTGCTTCAGTGGTTTCAGACTAGAAGATGAAAATGTGATTTTCCATTAGGGTCCAATGTTAAAGTATGTCCCGTGCTGGCGGCCATGTTTTTTATCGGATCGGAACGAAGTGAGCAATTTTTGTTCAAGACTTTTAGTACATACATCATTCCTGTAAAGTTTGGTTGAATTTGCCCCAGCCGTTTCAGTGGGAAGATGAAAATGGGATTTTCCCATAGAGTCCAATGTTAAACTATGTTCCATGCTGGCGGCCCTGTTTTTTATCGGGTGCAAACGTATTGAGCAATCTTAGTATCATTCCTGTAAAGTTTGGTTGGATTTGCTTCAGTGGTTTCAGATGAGAAGTTGAATATGTGATTCTTCTCATAGGGTCCAATGTTAAACCTAAGTTCCGCACTGGCTGCTATGTTTTTCGTCGGATCAGAACGAAATGAGAAATCTATGGCAAGGACCAAGGACCTTTAGAACATCATTTTTACTTTCCAAATATTGCCCTTTTCTGAATTTTATATCATTAGTGGTTAAAAATAAAAACTAAAATTTACGGTAAAAGGGATTTTGGTGTCAGTATTACTCATTTTTTTCTTTTCTTAAAGGAGACGTCACGCTAGCTCAATCCTACGTCATTATGACATCAATAGAATATATAACGTGACGGTATCCGAAATGAAAACGTTCATTTTCAACTAGATATCTCGTCTGAACGGTTTTTACATTACCAGTTTTAACTTATCCTGGATTGACTTATTTATAGTGTGACGAATGGCGCTAGCGGAGCGGGACATACTTAACTTTCCTGGTGTCCTCCTCTGTTTTATGGGAATTAGTGCCTTAATTCTGAATGCGGTGTTTTTATGTTTGTTCATTGAGTCCGTCTCATGTCTGTTTTTTTCTTAATTCTGAATTTCTGAATTGCTATGTTTCTAGACTTTTATAATAACCATATCCTTTGTTCATTTGGTATGTTATGTCCTTGTTCTTCATCTTAAACTCATTATAAAGCACCTTAAGTTTATCTTTACGTAGCGTGGTTGTGGAAATCGAATGCATGAGAGAAAGCATTTGGAAAAAACAATTTTTTTTATTATTTTCTGTTAATAACAATAAATTAGGATCTAAACAGTTAAGCCAAAATCAGCTAAGGAAAGGAAAGGACTATGCGTGATGGAGATACTCCTTAATTTTCAACAATTTTATCAAATATAGATATTGCAAATTTTAAAATTAAAATCGGTTTTTAGGTCAGCATCGAAATACTGACTACTGGGTTGGCGAGCACTATCGGCGAGTAACAGTCAACCAGCAGATTCATCGACCCAGTAGTAATAAATGAAAAAAAATACCGAAGTCACTGTCATTATTAAGTATCCACTTGTGATTTAGGTCACTTTATGTATGGATAGTTTTACAGTATGCTTGATGCCTAAAAGAGCATACATCACTCTTTCGGCCATATTTTGCGAGAAATTCATACAATATGTTTATGGTAATGATAACTTTTGATTTTATGCAAATTACCTGGTCATGAAAATGCTTAAGGAATCGTTTTAGGGCAACAACGTATTTCCTAAAATTTTAATGCACATAAAAGTTATTATTATACCTTATAATATTTTCCTTATATACTAGTAAATGCATTGGAAATAAAAATCGACAATTTGTCTGTTTTATATCTCAAACCAAAAACGATCTGTTGACCGGTCAATAGTTTTCAGTCTGTTGACCGCTTGGGCAACAGTTTTCAGTCTGTTGACCGCTTGCCTTGTTTTGACTGGTTCAAAAACATCACGCCCATTTCACATGACCTGTCGTCTGCACACCACATTAGCGACGTGAATTGTATTCAGACGAAATTGAGCGTATTTAATAAAACTGAAGGATTACAACTCCATAAATGTAATACAGATAGATACACCAAAACATATTTTAAAGAATACACATTTGACAGGAAAAGGTATAACAAAACAGTTATAGACTGGGTCCTCAAACAACAGCTGTTTAGTTTGACCCTCTGACTAAACTGTTGCACTCAGCCTTCGGCTTCGTGCAACACTTCAGTCATCGGGTCAAACAAAACAGCTGTTGTTTTCGGACCCACTTAATAACTGTATACTGTTCCTTACCTATAGCTGTTTAGGGTTCTAGAATCGACAATACAAGCAGTGGCTTAACAATCATGGGGACATAGTTCTTGTGATTTCAAATATTAAAAGCAGAAAGGCTTTTCACCAACTCTGAAAGCGAAACATTAGAAAATATAAAACGGGCGCTGTTTTGTTAGGCTTTCTTAGTGCATTGCTTTCGTCGATTAATGATGAAACAAATGCGTAATTAGACAGAAAATAGAAGCATTAGAAAAGTAAATTCATTTGTGATATGTTAGACCTGATTAATGTTATCAAAGACAAAGTTACACTGATTGTATATGACTTTCTTTCATGAAAGCCTGCTGTCCAAACATAAAACACTTAAATATCGGCTAATGAGTATCAAAGCAGAAGATGATTAAGATGTCACAAGTCAGAAAACGTGATCAAGTCAAAAATGACAATACAAAACAACAAATGAAAAGTTTTTTACTTTGCTTTCTTTTTACTGGCTGTAGTAGCTATCAATTCAAGTCCATGACATTGCAAAGCCTTACAAATTGACATTTAAATAATGTATCCATTTTTGTAAATGCATGCCACAAATACTATCATAATATTAGACAAAATTTTAGAGTAAGAACATGTTTTCCCGAATTCCTTTCGTTGTTTACTTGTGTCTTTTATCTTGTTTGTGTTTTTCCTGTGTAGTTCCCTATCAGATTGTGGCATGTGACTGTAATTGTTTCCTGTTATCCCCTTTGTTACTTTCATATCAAGTAAGTTAATTCTTACTACTAAATTTTATTATCCCAAAAATATCATATAGCTAACTTCATTTACAGAAATACCACTTGGTTTATATGTTATAGTTATAACTTATTTGTACCACGACCCTATGGACAATGTAAATTGAAGTTTGTTATAATTCAGTGGAGGAGTCTTCCAGGAAGTTCACCCTAGATTATGAAAAAGATGAATTAATGCAAAAAAAAAATCTAATTACATTCAATTACATCATGGTAAAAGTACCATGACACTGCTGTCGGTGGGAAAATTGAGATATATTTCACAGCTGTCTTTTTGTAATAAAAAAGATTACCTATATTTGGGTTCTAGTAATAATATTTTATTGCATAGAAAAACAATAGGATTTGGGCAACAATTATCAATTGGTATAATTGTTGCCCAATCCTATTGTTTTTCTATGCAATAAAATATTATTAAATTAAACTAAAGCTGATGGGGACTTAATTTCCGAAATGGCCATACATTGCAGTTGGAGTTTACACATGTGTTATTGTCTCATGTTCATTTACCCCATATCCTTTCGTAAAATGTTACTAACCACCATTGTTGGATATTATTGGGCATAGTTGTTACAAACTTCAATTACATGCTACAAGCAACCAGGTAAAAAACTTGAAAAAACAAATAGGACAAAAGTCAAACGTAAACGATGGGAACTCGGGACAGCCGGGTTTGGTACCGGCAGTAGCAAAGGCAAGCAGTAGGCTTAAACTGGTTTATGGATACCCAGACCTCCCCTTTTTCTATATCATTTCCCTATAGCAAAATACACATGCAAAAAGAACGCAATACAGGTGGACAACTATCTCCAAAACTACAAATTATCGATTAAAACTGCAAAAATGTCTCAAAAAAGTTGATAGTTAACAAATTCATCATCTGATCTTCATAGATCTATCAATGAAATCGTTGTCGAAAAGAAACAACACCAAAATATTGATATTACATGCAAATAATATGTGAACAATAAACATATGATAATTTGTCGAGCTTTGGTTTCCTTTATTCCTGAGAGAGAATGTATGCAGTACTTAGACACAAAAAGTGAATCATATGAAGGAAATAACTGTTAAAACGAAATCTACTTGTGGTATTTAGACATCATTGAAATAGAGGAATTGATTGTATATAGATTTCCTTTTTGACAGTCGTCTCTCCATAAAATGATAGCCTTAAGAATTCGCTAATAAATACCAAAGATACAGATTTGTTAGATAATTAACACAATCACTATTGAAGAAAAAGTAAGTCTAAGTGACGTTACACAATGTGAAAAGAACAACCAATCAAAAGCGATTGAGAACTGCTATTTACTTTGGTGTATTTTCGAGTTGTCTATTTTGGTTGTATTTTCATGTAAATCTTTCTTTTTTTCTTTTTAATTTCACTTAAATAATAGAAACCATGCAAGAACTAGACAAATGTATTTCTTCTGATGTATGCTCTATATACATTTCAGTTATGGTGTACTTGTTCTTGAGAGAATCTCTCATATGGATATGCTATCACACTTTCATATTTTGGCCTTTTTATTTTTTGTAATCTGAAATTGTAATTCTGACCACCTGTTTATTGTGCCCACATCTCATAATTTTACTTTGCCAAGTTTTCTTACAATTGGCTCGATGAGTGCCCTGTGGTTGTTTAAATGTTGTGATCGTCTTCTGTCGTCTTTTGTCGGGCAGTGGATGACAGCGATTGTAAGAACACTTCGCCAGTTAACTTTAAGTTTGTTGACGATCCCGCATCCATGGATCATTAGGATAAAAAAGCATGGATGTAGCGTTGCTCGACAATTAGCAATGAATTCCGCTCAAACCGGTGCTAGGGTCCGTCTTGAACTTGCTATGAGGTATGAGTAAAGCTCATTGTTGAAGGCCTCATGGCGACTTCAAGATGAAGAACAACAATAAAAGCGTTGTTCCATTGCTTATTTACTATGTATTTGTAGAGACTTTGTCTCATTTGCATTTACTCCATATCCCTTCATTGATTCTTCTGAGTGAAAGAAATACTAATCGTGAACCATGTTCAAAATACAGATTCTATCTTCAAGAACAAAAATATTTCTTTTCATCTATATCGATATGCATAAATGCCGAGTCTTCCATTTGTGGCTTTACAACGAATGCAAAATAAAAGATGTGACGTTTTCAATTTCGATAAAAACAATTAATAAAAGATTTAAAATACTCATAGCTATGTGTTAAATTTTATTAAAAATGAAAACATCTACAGTGACTGAAATTTTAAATCACAGGCAAAAATCCACTACAGAACTCCACAACAAAAACAACTGTCAATTCAATTTTATTTGTTCAAAAATCAGAGGAGTACTCTTCATTTTTTTATTTCAACTGCAATGACCGACTGGAATGCGCTTCCACAATCAACCAAAGCTATTAAACATGATTTCTTAAAAACCGACTTGAAGCAATTCCTTCAAACACGTTGATTAAGATAAATCGAACAATTTTTTAGTAATAACTAAATACCGAGGTTACTGTGAATTTACTTTCTGCATATGCGCATTTCGACAACTTATGTCTCTTCAGTGCAGATAAAATCTAAACGTTTGGAAGACCATTTACTCAAAAATATTTAAAAACTGATAGAGAACAAATAACCAACCTTTTAAAGTAGATTATCATACAAATAACCGCTCACGCTCTCATGAGCTATCCTTACAATGATGCCAGTTTGCTTTGTGTATTTTTAGCCTACTTGGCATATTTTAACAGTTAAAGAGTCGTGAATTTTTTTGAATAAATAGAAGGGATTGAAATGATAATCTCTGTGAAATGCAACAGCTATTATTTGAAAAACTGCAGTCTGACTGACAATATAAGCTAGGTATGCCTATGCAATATTATATCTCCAAATACTTACGTGTTTCTACTATTTTGCCTGTTTTCTCGATAATGCAAAAATTTGAATAAAATAGTAATTTCACTTACATATACCCAAATTTACATTTATATTTAGTCTTTTATTTTAAAGTGTTGTTGTAAACTTTGTCTTGAAAAAAGGGTCATCATTTGTTTCCTCCAAAAGTACAGCTAAACGTCACATCTACGTTGTTTACTTGCTGGCCTTCTTTGAAAACAGCCGCAAACTGTATTTAATATATGAGGGGTATAATCCCCTTTTGGACTCTGGAATTGGGCATTATTTTTGGCGTACTTTAAACTTGACCACTCGAGTCCTTGAACTACACGGACTCAAAATTCATAGCATTTTGGGCTTCAAAAAAAAAATTAGAAAATGAAAAATGTACTCTTGACTTCATCTCAAATTTTTGGTGTACTTTGGACTCAAGGGGGTAGGGGGTTATACTCTCATATATGCTACATTTATCCTGTGATTTTCTTTTCATTGAAGAATTTTAATGAATATTTCCTTTAAGTAATCTTAATCGTGCTTCGTCATATTAAAGTATACTGGTATTATATGCCATATGAAATCCTTTTCTCAAGTTTTTGAATTTATCCGTAAATCAATGCTCATCTCATTAAATTTAGTTGTCGTTTGATATACAACACAATCAATTCAAAACAAAATGATATCAGCATATAAAACCAAAAAATCATGATTGAATTTTTGGGTTTCAAATTTTATCCTAAAGAAACAAAGTAAGTGAGAATAGAATCGTCAATCTAAAAACACTTCTATCGTATGTATAGAAAAATAAACACAAAACGGTAGAGATTTCTAAAGACGTAATAAATTTCCGAATGTCGGGTGTCAAATTTTATGAAAACCTTTTCTTTCTTTTCAAAAGTAATCGTTTGAATTTAAATGTAGCTAGAATACTGAAAGAACAAAGCACAAGGGTACATGAATCAACGTCAAGAGACATGGCAAAAGCAAGAGAACAACTAATACCAAAGACACTACACACCCTTAAAACACACATGAACTACAAATAAAACACTAAAATTTGATGCCCTAACAGTGTGAGCTCTAAAACAAACCGAGTGACATCAGGTGCTCCGGAAGGGTAGGCATGTCCTGCTCTGTATATACTGTCAGTGGGTCTATCCAGGGTAAGAGAGATTTGGTAATGTCAAATCTGGGAAGAAATGAATCTAGGTGAAAATGTCCGTTTTCATCTGTGACAATGACATTTCATATCTATCTATAATCTCGTAGTGACGGCCATGGAATTTCTTAAGGGACGCAAGTAACAACGACAATGAAGGGATATGGAGTAAATGCAAATGAGACAAAGTCTCTACAAATACATGGTTATAATAAGCAATGGAACAACGCTTTTATTGTTGTTCTTCATCTTGAAGTCACCATGAGGCCTTCAA
>MJUU01067146.1:0-14992 GCA_002080025.1 Modiolus philippinarum | reverse complement strand
TCTATATCATTTCCCTATAGCAAAATACACATGCAAAAAGAACGCAATACAGGTGGACAACTATCTCCAAAACTACAAATTATCGATTAAAACTGCAAAAATGTCTCAAAAAAGTTGATAGTTAACAAATTCATCATCTGATCTTCATAGATCTATCAATGAAATCGTTGTCGAAAAGAAACAACACCAAAATATTGATATTACATGCAAATAATATGTGAACAATAAACATATGATAATTTGTCGAGCTTTGGTTTCCTTTATTCCTGAGAGAGAATGTATGCAGTATTTAGACACAAAAAGTGAATCATATGAAGGAAATAACTGTTAAAACGAAATCTACTTGTGGTATTTAGACATCATTGAAATAGAGGAATTGATTGTATAATCTTTCCTTCTTGACAGTCGTCTCTCCATAAAATGATAGCCTTAAGCATTCGCTAATAAATACCAAAGATATAGATTTGTTAGATAATTAACACAATCACTGTTGAAGAAAAAGTAAGTCTAAGTGACGTTACACAATGTGAAAAAAAACAACCAATCAAAAGCGATTGAGAACTGCTATTTACTTAATTGGTGTATTTTCGAGTTGTCTATTTTGGTTGTATTTTCATGTAAATCTTTCTTTTTTTCTTTTTAATTTCACTTAAATATAGAAACCATGCAAGTACTAGACAAATGTATTTCTTCTGAGTGAAAGAAATACCAATCGTGAACCATGTTCAAAATACAGATTCTATCTTCAAGAACAAAAATATTTCTTTTGATCTATATCGATATGCATAAATGCCGAGTCTTCCATTTGTGGCTTCACAACGAATGCAAAATAAAAGATGTGACGTTTTCAATTTCGATAAAAACAATTAATAAACTAGAGGAATGTATTCGAAACGAAAACTATATCTCCCCGTCCTGACATAATTTGTTCCAGGGGTCATGCTTATATTACTAAATTATTGACCCGGCCTGACTACCCTCACAGATGATTTTTCCTCATTGAAAAAGTCTGAGTTACCATTGCCAGCTGAGAGTAGATTAAGTGATGCATATATTTTACTGTCTTTACATGTTTAATATAACAAAATCTTGTCAAATTATTTTTATGAAATTAAGGATACCATCCAGTAGTATTATCTCTGATTAAAGTGTCGTATGTAGCAATGACGATAAAAATGTTTAGGTGTAACTATTAACTGACAACTTCAATTAAGATAAGAAATAAATAATTTCCCCATTAAATGGGAAATCAAATTATAATATGATGAGTGGAGGTTGGGAATACATTGTATATGAGTAAGACATCGTTTTGAAATGCGCATATGCAGAATCAAAATTCACAGTAACTTCGGTATTTAGTTATTTGTTACCACTGGGTCGATGCCACTGCTGGTGGACTGTTAGTCCCCGAGGGTATTCACCAGCCCAGTAGTCAGTACTTCGATGCTGACCCGAAAGCCGATTATATTTGGAACCCTACAATATCTAATTTTTGTAAATTTTGTTGAAACTAAGGAGTATCTCCCTCATGCAAAGCTCCGTCCTTAGCTGATTTTGGCTTTCTATTTAGATCATATTTGATTATTTGTTGTCTATCAGTTTTTAAACATCTTTGACTTAATGGTCTTCCAAATATTTAGATTTTATCTGCACTGATGAGACATAAGTTGTCGAAATGCGCATATGCCGAATCAAAATTCACAGTAACTTCGGTATTTAGTTATTTGATCAAGATATTCCAAATGTCTGTAATTGTAGTAGGTTTATCATGAATTGGAACTAATTTTGAATTTATCAGACTTTTTCAAATTAGGACACTTACATGTTGTATTTGTTAGAAACATGAGTACAGGTATGTTTTTTTTTTATAAATTAACTAAGCTGTGCACAACGCAACAACGCAACTTTCATTCGTCTATTCACTAGATTTTATTCGTCTGTTGGCTTTTAAATTTCACCTGTTTAGGCTGTTATCAGTAGAAATACTATTTTTAGTAACAATTTTAATTAGCAAATATCTCATTAACAGTTTGACTAATTAACACATAAAAAGTACATGGACATAGATCAAATGGAAACTGATATATCCTGAAAATTTGGACATCGTGAGTGCAGTGGTTTTTGCAAACAAGCGAACACAAATTTTGTGACGGAACCCACGAGTAAAAACAATATATCTCCCACCTCTCTGAGGCGGGGAGATATAATAAAAGATTTAAAATACTCATAGCTATGTGTTAAATTTTATTAAAAATGAAAACATCTACAGTGACTGAAATTTTAAATCACAGGCAAAAATCCACTACAGAACTCCACAACAAAAAGAACTGTCAATTCAATTTTATTGTTCAAAAATCAGAGGAGTACTCTTCATCTTTTTTATTTCAACTGCAATTACCGACTGGAATGCGCTTCCACAATCAACCAAAGCTATTACACATGATTTCTTAAAAACCGACTTGAAGCAATTCCTTCAAACACGTTGATTAAGATAAATCGAACAATTTTTTAGTAATAACTAAATACCGAGATTACTGTGAATTTACTTTCTGCATATGCGCATTTCGACAACTTATGTCTCTTCAGTGCAGATAAAATCTAAACGTTTGGAAGACCATTTGCTCAAAAATATTTAAAAACTGATAGAGAACAAATAACCAACTTTTTAAAGTAGATTATCATACAAGGATACCATTGGAAATAACCGCTCACGCTCTCATGAGCTATCCTTACAATGATGCCAGTTTACTTTGTGTATTTTTAGCCTACTTGGCATATTTTATATCGTGCTATTTTGTTAAACATATTTTTAATTTGCACTGGTGAATATGATGTAATTCCTCTAAACGAATTTTACCTTTACCTGAAAGACAAAGGCATATTGAATTTTGAAACCTTATAGAGATAGACTACATGATTTACTGAAACAGTTAAAGAGTCATGAATTTTTTTTGAATAGATAGAAGGGATTGAAAAAATAATCATACTTACCTGCCTCCGTGAAATGCAACAGCTATTATTTGAAAACCTGCAGTCTGACTGACAATATAAGCTAGGTATGCCTATGCAATATTATATCTCCAAATACTTACGTGTTTCTACTATTTTGCCTGTTTTCTCGATAATGCAAAAATTTGAATAAAATAGTAATTTCACTTACATATACCCAAATTTACATTTATATTTAGTTTTTTATTTTAAAGTGTTGTTGTAAACTTTGTCTTGAAAAAAGGGTCATCATTTGTTTCCTCCAAAAGTACAGCTAAACGTCACATCTACGTTGTTTACTTGCTGGCCTTCTTGAAAACAGCCGCAAACTGTATTTAATATATGAGGGGTACAATCCTCTTTTGGACTCTGGAATTGGGCATTATTTTTGGCGTACTTTAAACTTGACCACTCGAGTCCATGAACTGCACGGACTCAAAATTCATAGCATTTTGGACTTCAAAAAAAAATTAGAAAATGAAAAATGTACTCTTGACTTCATCTCAAATTTTTGGTGTACTTTGGACTCAAGGGGGTAGGGGGTTATACTCTCATATATGCTACATTTATCCTGTGATTTTCTTTTCATTGAAGAATTTTAATGAATATTTCATTTAAGTAATCTTAATCGTGCTTCGTCATATTAAGTATACTAGTATTATTGTTTTCAATGCCATATGAAATCCTTTTCTCAAGTTTTTGAATTTATCCGTAAATCAATGCTCATCTCATTAAATTTAGTTGTCGTTTGATATACAACACAATCAATTCAAAACAAAATGATATCAGCATATAAAACCAAAACATCATGATTGAATTTTTGGGTTTCAAATTTCATCCTAAAGAAACAAAGTAAGAGAGAATAGAATCGTCAATCTAAAAACACTTCTTTCGTATGTATAGAACGGTAGAGATTTCTAAAGACGTAATAAATTTCCGAATGTCGTGTGTCAAATTTTATGAAAACCTTTTCTTTCTTTTCAAAAGTAATCATTTGAATTTAAATGTAGCTAGAATACTGAAAGAACAAAGCCGAAGGGTACATGAATCAACGTCCAGAGACATGGCAAAAGCAAGAGAACAACTAATACCAAAGACACTACACACCCTTAAAACACACATGAACTACAAATAAAACACTAAAATTTGAAGCCCTAACAGTGTGAGCTCTACAACAAACCGAGTGACATCAGATGCTCCGGAAGGGTAGGCATGTCCTGCTCTGTATATACTGCCAGTGGGTCTATCCAGGGTAAGTCAGAATCGGTAATGTCAAATCTGGGAAGAAATGAATCTGGGTGAAAATGTCCGTTTTCATCTGTGACAATGACATTTCATATCTATCTTTAATTTCGTAGTGACGGCCATGGAATTTCTTTAGGGACGAAAGTAACAACGACAATGAAGGGATATGGAGTAAATGCAAATGAGACAAAGTCTCTACGAATACATGGTTATAATAAGCAATGGAACAACGCTTTTATTGTTGTTCTTCATCTTGAAGTCACCATGAGGCCTTCAACAATGAGCTTTACTCATACCTCATAGCAAGTTCAAGACGGCCCCTAGTACCGATTTGAGCGGAGTCGAGCAACGCTACATCCATGCTTTTTAACCTAATGATCCATGGATGCAGGATCGTCACAAACATAAACTCAACTGGTAAAGTATTCTAGCAATCGCTGTCATCCACTGCCCGACAAAGACGAGACAAGACAAGACAAGACGATCACAACATTCAACTAACAACGGGGCACTCATCGAGCCAGTTGTAAGAAAACTTGGCATAATAAAGTCATGAGATGTGGGCACAATAAACAGATGATCAGAATAACAATTTTAGATTACAAAAATCAAAAAAGGCTAAAATATAAAAGTGTGATAGCGTATCCATATGAGAGATTCTCTCAAGAACAAGTACACCATAACTGAAATGTATATAGAGCATGCATCTCTCTCACGGAGAATCTTTTTACGGACTCCACACTGCAGGAGAGGCAAACTCCAGTCTAAAATTAACAATGAAGGGATATGGAGTAAATGCAAATGAGACAAAGTCTCCACAAATACATTATAATAAGCAATGGAACAACGCATTTATTGTTGTTCTTCATCTTGAAGTCACCATGAGGCCTTCAACAATGAGCTTTACTCATACCTCATAGCAAGTTCAAAACGGCCCCTAGCACCGATTTGAGCGGAATCCATTGCTAATTGTCGAGCAACCCTGAAATGAGCATACAATTTTTTATGTTTTTATGCTATAGGAGTAAGTAATAAGTACTTTCAGTCAATTTTAATGAAGTGTTTTTTTTCTTTGAACTATCAGTATTTTTATTCACGCAAGTGGAGTTCCATGACATCTACAGAGAATGCCAACTGATTCAATTTCTTATACTAAGCTTAGCGTTATACCTACGATACATATAAAAATACATGTATATTAATCTATCTATTGCAAGGTGAGTTGCAAAGGTAGATATGTATATTTGCGAATGTCAACAGTAATGGTCTTTTAAAGCTATTGACATCGGAAACCAGCATCTTTTTATTACAGATTTCGGATTGGTAGGATTGGTTCTTTAATTATGTTGACTTATAGCAAAATTTCATGGATATAAATATGAGTGTCTATCTACCTTAAATTGAAAATGTTAAGATTTTTTTTATGCAGTTTCCTTACTAAACAAAAATTGCTTTAATTGCATGCTTCCCATCCTAACAATTAAATCTATCTAGACGGACGGTAAATTTGTCCGTTTCCCCTTTTCCAGACACAATACCAAGAAATAATTTAATGAGAAAAATATATCTTATTTAATGAGAAAAATATATCTTACTTATATCTACAAGGAAGGATATTTAAATTTGGTTTGCTGTGTTTCAAATTCAGATTTAACTAGAATTATCGTATTTCAGTTGAATGTCTTGAAATTCCTGACAATATACATTTTGTGTCCAATTTAGGATAAACAGTAGCAATTTGATCTTAAATTATTGTCTTTCTTAAATGTTTACTAATTGAAACATCTGACATCTTGATTTACTGCATATTATTACCCTTTTCATAACTTAATAAACATAAAAGAATAATGGCTTTTAAAATTCTATGCACATTCACATTATGTAAACGTTTCCATTTTACTCCTAAGAGAAAACGCTAAAAGACAATATTTATCTCATTCTGAAAAGCTGGAAAGGAATTTGAAATAAAAATCNTAAATCAGAAGACAGAAACAGCTAAAATGATAAAAAGACACATAGGGGAAATCCACAGGGGCAATTCAGAGCTGTTCACATTTTAAAATTGCTTCTTCAGGGAGCAATACTTAATATAATGTAAATGCATTAGTTCATATTAGCAAAAATTACCGACATGCTGTCCCCGAGGATGAAACTAACCTTGAATATCTAAATATAACGTAAATAAAGGGCTAAATAAAGAGCGCAGCATGATACGCCCGCAGTATGTCGACCACTGAATAATGAACAAGTGTTAACTTAAACAAATATGGACACAGTAATTTGCTGGATACAATAAGGACCTTGACACATAAATTAACTGGACACAAACTAGTAAAAATCAAAATTAAACCTTTTAATCCCTTATAAAAAGAATATCGTAAGAGCTAAGAAAAATCTGATTTCACATCTTTTTGAAATTTTGCAATTTGGCCCCTTTGACCCTTTATAGCTTGGAAACCGTAAGAGCTACGCAAATTCTATGGCCAAGGTACTGAAAGCTTACAATGAGAATAATCCAAAGAAAAAATTTCATCAAAATCTGATGAAAAATGAAGATTTCACATATTTCTAATAATTCAATTTTGGCCTCTTTGACCCCTTATACCTGAGAAAGAGTAAGAGCTATGCTAAATCTGTTGAATACTGCTAAAAGCTTACAATGAGAGGAAACCAAAGAAAAAAATCCCATCAAAATCTGATGAAAAATAAGATTTCAAATATTTCTGATAATTGCAATTTTGGCCTCTTTGACCCCTTATAGCTCGAAAATGGTAAGGGCTCCGACAACAGAAAGCTTACAATGAGAGGAATACAAAGAAAAAAATCCCATCAAAATCTGATGAAAAATTTAAAATTTAGGTTATCCGCATGTTTGCGATATTGGCCCCATTGGGCACCCCATATCTTTGAAAAGAAACAAGTTATCAAAAATCTGATTGTGCAGCACTAGTTTATTTTTCATATGGAATCCATTGCAAAAAAAACTGCATCAAAAAAATTAAATTTTTTGAAATTTACCCTTTTTAGGCCCATTTTTCTCATAAGCCCTACATGCCACATGAAATCCGTTGGCATCTTTTATACTGCTACGAATCTCAGTTTATGACCAACATCAGCAAAGACCCATCTAAACAGCATTTAATTGAAAACTTTAACAACACTTTCCGATATTTGGATGATATTTTAACTTTAAATAATGACGACTTCAATACGTATTATAAGGACATCTACCCTAAAGAACTTACTTTCTGGTAATCATCAGCTAACTTTATTTACAGAAATACCACTTGGTTTATATGTTATAGTTATAACTTATTTGTACCACGACCCTATGGACAATGTAAATTGAAGTTTGTTATAATTCAGTGGAGGAGTCTTCCAGGAAGTTCACCCTAGATTATGAAAAAGCTGAATTAATGCAAAAAAATCTGATTACATTCAATTACATCATGGTAAAAGTACGATGACACTGCTGTCGGTGGGAAAATTGAGATATATTTCACAGCTGTCTTTTTGTAATAAAAAAGATTACCTATATTTGGGTTCTAGTAATAATATTTTATTGCACAGAAAAACAATAGGATTGGGCAACAATTATCAATTAGTATAATTGTTGCCCAATCCTATTGTTTTTCTATGCAATAAAATATTATTAAATTAAACTAAAGCTGATTGGGACTTAATTTCCGAAATGGCCATACATTGCAGTTGGAGTTTACATATGTGTTATTTTCTCATGTTCATTTACCCCATATCCTTTCGTAAAATGTTATTAACCACCATTGTTAGATATTATTGGGGATAGTTGTTACAAACTTCAATTACATGCTACAAGCAACCAGGTAAAAAACTTGAAAAAACATAAATAGGACAAAAGTCAAACGTAAACGATGGGAACTCGGGACAGCCGGGCTTGGTACCGGCAGTAGCAAAGGCAAGCAGTAGGCTTAAACTGGTTTATGGATACCCAGACCTCCCCTTTCTCTATATCATTTCCCTATAGCAAAATACACATGCAAAAAGAACGCAGGTGGACAACTAACTCCAAAACTACAAATTATCGATTAAAACTGCAAAAATGTCTCAAAAAAGTTTATAGTTAACAAATTCATCATCTGATCTTCATAGATCTTTAATGAAATCGTTGTCGAAAAGAAACAACACCAAAATATTGATATTACATACAAATAATATGTGAACAATAAACATATGATAATTTGTCGAGCTTTGGTTTCCTTTATTCCTGAGAGAGAATGTATGCAGTATTTAGACACAAAAAGTGAATCATATGAAGGAAATAACTGTTAAAACGAAATCTACTTGTGGTATTTAGACATCATTGAAACAGAGGAATTGATTGTATATAGCTTTCCTTCTTGACAAAATGATAGCCTTAAGCATTCGCTAATAAATACCAAAGATACATTTGTTAGATAATTAACACAATCACTATTGAAGAAAGTGTAAGTCGAAGAGACGTTACACAATGTGAAAAAAAAACAACCAATCAAAAGCGATTGAGAACTGCTATTTACTTTGGTGTATTTTCGAGTTGTCTATATTGGTTCTATTTTCATGTAAATCTTTCTTTTTTTCTTTTTAATTTCACTTAAATAATAGAAACGATGCAAGTACTAGACAAATGTATTTCTTCTGAGTGAAAGAAATACCAATCGTGAACCATGTTCAAAATACAGATTCTATCTTCAAGAACAAAATAATTTCTTTTCATCTATATCGATATTCATAAATGCCGAGTCTTCCATTTGTGGCTTCACAACGAATGCAAAATAAAAGATGTGACGTTTTCAATTTCGATAAAAACAATTAATAAAATATTTAATATACTCATAGCTATGTGTTAAATTTTATTAAAAATGAAAACATCTACAGTGACTGAAATTTTAAATCACAGGCAAAAAACCGCTTTGTCTTGAAAAAAAGGGTCATCATTTGTTTCCTCCAAAAGTACAACTAAACGTCACATCTACGTTGTTTACTTGCTGGCCTTCTTTGAAAACAGCCGCAAACTGTATTTAATATATGAGGGGTATAATCCCCTTTTGGACTCTGGAATTGGGCATTATTTTTGGCGTACTTTAAACTTGACCACTCGAGTCCATGAACTACACGGACTCAAAATTCATAGCATTTTGGACTTCAAAAAAAATTAGAAAATGAAAAATGTACTCTTGACTTCATCTCATTTTTGGTGTACTTTGGACTCAAGGGGGTAGGGGGTTATACTCTCATATATGCTACATTTATCCTGTTATTTTCTTTTCATTGAAGAATTTTAATGAATATTTCCTTTCAGTAATCTTAATCGTGCTTCGTCATATTAAAGTATACTAGTATTATTGTTTTCAATGCCATATGAAATCCTTTTCTCAAGTTTTTGAATTTATCCGTAAATCAATGCTCATCTCATTAAATTTAGTTGTCGTTTGATGTACAACACAATCAATTCAAAACAAAATGATATCACTGCAGCATATAAAACCAAAAAAATCATGATTGAAATGTTGGGTTTCAAATTTCATCCTAAAGAAACAAAGTAAGTGAGAATAGAATCGTCAATCTAAAAACACTTCTATCGTATGTATAGAAAAATAAACAGAAAATGGTAGAGATTTCTAAAGACGTAATAAATTTCCGAATGTCGTGTGTCAAATTTTATGAAAACCTTTTCTTTCTTTTCAAAAGTAATCATTTGAATTTAAATGTAGCTAGAATACTGAAAGAACAAAGCACAAGGGTACATGAATCAACGTCCAGAGACATGATAAAAGCAAGAGAACAACTAATACCAAAGACACTACACACCCTTAAAACACACATGAACTACAAATAAAACACTAAAATTTGAAGCCCTAACAGTGTGGGCTCTAAAACAAACCGAGTGACATCAGGTGCTCCGGAAGGGTAGGCATGTCCTGCTCTGTATATACTGTCAGTGGGTCTATCTAGGGTAAGTCAGAATCGGTAATGTCAAATCTGGGAAGAAATGAATCTAGGTGAAAATGTCCGTTTTCATCTGTGACAATGACGTTTCATATCTATCTATAATTTCGTAGTGACGGCCATGGAATTTCTTAAGGGACGAAAGTAACAACGACAATGAAGTGATATGGAGTAAATGCAAATGAGACAAAGTCTCTACAAATACATGGTTATAATAAGCAATGGAACAACGCTTTTATTGTTGTTCTTCATCTTGAAGTCACCATGAGGCCTTCAACAATGAGCTTTACTCATACCTCATAGCAAGTTCAAGACGGCCCCTAGCACCGATTTGAGCGGAATTCATTGCTAATTGTCGAGCAACGCTACATCCATGCTTTTTAACCTAATGATCCATGGACGCGGGATCGTCACAAACATAAACTCAACTGGCAAAGTATTCTAACAATCGCTGTCATCCACTGCCCGACAAAGACGAAACAAGACGAGACAAGACGATCACAACATTCAACTAACAACGGGGCACTCATCGAGCCAGTTGTAAGAAAACTTGGCATAATAAAATCATGAGATGTGGGCACAATAAACAGATGGTCAGAATAACAATTTTAGATTACAAAAATTAAAAAAGGCTAAAATATAAAAGTGTGATAGCGTATCCATATGAGAGATTCTCTCAAGAACAAGTACACCATAACTGAAATGTATATAGAGCATGCATCTCTCTCACGGAGAATCTTTTTACGGACTCCACACTGCAGGAGAGGCAAACTCCAGTCTAAAATTAACAATGAAGGGATATGGAGTAAATGCAAATGAGACAAAGTCTCCACAAATACAGTATAATAAGCAATGGAACAACGCTTTTATTGTTGTTCTTCATCTTGAAGTCACCATGAGGCCTTCAACTATGAGCTTTACTCATACCTCATAGCAAGTTCAAGACGGCCCCTAGCACCGATTTGAGCGGAATCCATTGCTAATTGTCGAGCAACCCTGAAATTAGCATACAATTTTTTATATATTTTTATGCAATAGGAGTAAGTAATAAGTACTTCCAGTCAATTTTAATGAAGTGTTTTTTTCTTTGAACTATCAGTATTTTTATTCACGCAAGTGGAGTTCCATGACATCTACAGAGAATGCCAACTGCTTCAATTTCTCATACTAAGCTTAGCGTTATACCCACGATACATATAAAAATACATGTATATTAATATATCTATCGTAAGGTGAGTTGCAAAGGTAGATATGTATATTTGCGAATGTCAACAGTAATGGTCTTTTAAAGCTATTGACATCGGAAACCAGCATCTTTTTATTACAGATTTCGGATTGGTAGGAATGGTTCTTTAATTATGTCCACTTATAGCAAAATTTCATGGATATAAATATATCTTACTTATATCTACAAGGAAGGATATTTAAATTTGTTTGCTGTGTTTCAAATTCAGATTTAACTAGATTTATCGTATTTCAGTTGAATGTCTTGAAATTCCTGACAATATACATTTTGTGTCCAATTTAGGATAAACAGTAGCAATTTGATCTTTAATTTTTGTCTTTCTTAAATGTTTACTAATTGAAACATCTGACATCTTGATTTACTGCATATTATTACCCTTTTAATAACTTAATAAACATAAAAGAATAATGGCTTTTAAAATTCTATGCACATTCACATTATGTAAACGTTTCCATTTTACTCCTAAGAGAAAACGCTAAAAGACAATATTTATCTCATTCTGAAAAGCTGGAAAGGAATTTGAAATAAAAATCATAAATCAGAAGACAGAAACAGCTAAAATGATAAAAAGACACATAGGGGAAATCCACAGGGGCAATTCAGAGCTGTACACATTTTAAAATTGCTTCTTCAGGGAGCAATACTTAATATAATGTAAATGCATTAGTTCATATTAGCAAAAATGACCGACATGCTGTCCCCGAGGATGAAACTAACCTTGAATATCTAAATATAATGTAAATAAAGGGCTAAATAAAGAGCGCAGCATGATACGCCCGCAGCATGTCGACCACTGAATAATGAACAAGTGTTAACTTAAACGAATATGGACACAGTAATTTGCTGGACACAATAAGGACTTTGACACATAAATTAACTGGACACAAACCAGTAAAAATCAAAATTAAACCTTTTAATCCCTTATAAAAAGAATATCGTAAGAGCTAAGAAAAATCTGATTTCACATCTTTTTGAAATATTGCAATTTGGCCCCTTTCACCCTTTATAGCTTGGAAACCGTAAGAGCTACGCAAATTCTATGGCCAAGGTACTGAAAGCTTACAATGAGAATAATCCAAAGAAAAAAATTCATCAAAATCTGATGAAAAATGAAGATTTCACATATTTCTAATAATTCAATTTTGGCCTCTTTGACCCCTTATACCTGAGTAAGAGCTATTCCAAATCTGTTGAATACTGCTAAAAGCTTACAGTGAGAGGAAACCAAAGAAAAAATCACATCAAAATCTGATGAAAAATAAGATTTCAAATATTTCTGATAATTGCAATTTTGGCCTCTTTGACCCCTTATAGCTCGAAAATGGTAAGGGCTACGACAAATCTGTTCAATAACACAGAAAGCTTACAATGAGAGGAATACAAAGAAAAAAATCCCATCAAAATCTGATGAAAAATTAAAAAAAAATTTAGGTTATCCGCATGTTTGCGATATTGGCCCCATTTGGCACCCCATATCTTGGAAAAGAAACAAGTTATCAAAAATCTGATTGTGCAGCACTAGTTTATTTTTCATAAGGAATCCATTTCAAAAAAACTGCATCAAAAAAATTAAATTTTTTGAAATTTGCCCTTTTTGGGCCCATTTATCTCATAAGCCCTACATGCCACATGAAATCCGTTGGCATCTTTTATACTGCTACGAATCTCAGTTTATGACCAACATCAGCAAAGACTCATCTAAACAGCATTTAATTGAAAAGTTTAACAACACTTTCCGATATTTGGATGATATTTTATTTTTAAATAATGACGACTTCAATACGTATTATAAGGACATCTACCCTAAAGAACTTACTTTGAATAAAGCCAATTCTGATAATCATCATTGTCTGTTCTTAGGCATCAATTTTGATACAACGAATGGTAAATTAGATACTAAAATTTACGATAAAAGGGACGATTTTTCTTTTCCCATAGTTAATTATCCATTTCTGGATGGCGATGTTCCATTAGCGCCATCATATGGTGTTTACATATCTCAACTTGTTCGATTTGCTCGAGTATGTAATAACGTTTGCGATTTTAATGAACGAATCATTTCATAACTGAAAAACTAGTACATCAGGGTTTTCGGTATCACAAACTAGTTAAAACCTTTACTAAATTTTATCACCGATATAAAGACTTAAGTTCATAAATACAATGCAACCTGTAAACATCTAATCAAGGCTGGTATTTCACATCCCTTATTTTACGGTAATGTAAAAATACTTTAACTTGCCTAACAATAAAACCTTTAAATCGTCTAAATCGTATAATTACGGTATTGTCGTCAAGTCATTACGTATGGCCTTCTTTTGTATTAACATTGATTTTTTGATAGGGTCTTTGCATTTTAACTAAAAACATTCTTAATTTCTAAAATCTGTATTGCATGGACACGGGTTATGTATTCCGGTATATACATGAAATCATTATGCTAAACTCCTCACAGGAAGGGATCTTGGTGGAAGCTGTATACTGAGGGTACATAACTTACTTTGTCGATGCCACTGCTGGTGGACTGTTAGTCCCCGAGGGTATTCACCAGCCCAGTAGTCAGTACTTCGGTGCTGACCCGAAAGCCGATTCTACTAGGAGCCGATTCTACTAGGAACCTTACAATATCTAAATTTTTGTAAATTTTGTTGAAACTAAGGAGTATCTCCCTCATGCAAAGCTCTGTCCTTAGCTGATTTTGGCTTCACACTTAGATCACATTTGTTAATTGTTCTCTATCAGTTTTTAAACATCTTTGGGTTTATGGTCTTCCAAACGTTTAGATTTTATCTGCACTGAAGAGACATAAGTTGTCGAAATGCGCATATCCAGAATTTAAATTCACAGTAACTTCGGTATTTAGTCATTTGTCAGTTGGTCTAGATGGGTCTAGAGCTGGCATGTCAGTTAACTGCTAGTAGTCTCTTGTGATTTCATGTTTATGTCCGTTTTCTTAGTTCTTTCAGTTTCATTTTTCACAATTCACTCAGTCTTGTTGCCAACTGAATTTTACTATTGTTACGATTGTTTTTTGATTTATCACATTGGCTGTAGGAGGAAGGTTTGGGCCCAGTAAAACTAGTTTAACCCCGCCGCAGCAGGTTTGCGCCTGTCCTAAGTCAGGAAATTTATTAAGCCTTTGTGTGTCTTGTCTTTTTTCTAGTTCGTTTACTTTATGTCTATAGGCGTCAAGGATGATGTTATTTCGCTGAACTTGATTACTCTTTATTCAGGGGCCGACTCCGACTTGCGTTTTTCACCGTTCATTGAAGATCTTATGGTAGCTTTGAGTTGTTATAACTCCCCTTTGGGCCGTTGTCTCTTTGACACATCCCCGTTTCCCTTCTTTTTTCTATCAGATTGGAAATTAACTAAGGAGTACACTGAAAGATACCACATCAAAATCCGATAAATAATAAACATTCTACAGTCAAATATGTGAAAACTCCAAGTTTTGTCCTTTTTGGTCCCTTTTTTAGAAACGAGAGGGGCCACAAATCCCAAAACCAATCCTACCTTTTGTGCCAAGGAACATTGTGATGATTGATC
>MJUU01067145.1:27036-42039 GCA_002080025.1 Modiolus philippinarum | reverse complement strand
ATTACAACACTTTGAAAACAACTTTTCAAGAGGATTACAATGAAAAAATGTGCCTGTCCAACAGTTTGATTTCACAATATCTAAGCTTTAAATTATTTCTTTGAAAAAAATATCATGGCAGATCGAATCAACGAAGGAGTTACTCATACATAGGGAATCAACAAAAATTCAAGTCGAATTATCTCCCCTTTCTGGTTTCCGACAATAATTATATTCCTTCATGCACATATCTATACAGTGTTCTTCGTTTGTGTAAAGTTTCATCAAAATCCTTCCAGTGGTTTAAGAGGAGTTGAGCTTACGAAGAAACCCATACATATCGAATCAATGAAAATTCAAATTTGAATTATCTTCCCTTCTTGATTTCAAACAATAATCATATTCCTTCATGCATATCAACATATAGTGTCCTTCCTTTGTGTAGAGTTTCATAAAAATCCTTTAAAAGGTTTAAGAGGAGTTGTGCTTACGAGGAGATAACCCATCCATAGGAAATTAACGAAAAGCAAAAGTCTAATTATCCCCCCCTTCCTGGTTTCCGACAGCAATTATATACCTTCATGCACATCTCCATATAGTGTCCTTCCTTTGTGTAAAATTTCATAAAAATCCTTCAAGTGGTTTAGGAAGAGTTGCACTTACGAGGTGACCCATACATAAGCAATCAACGAAAAGTCAAAGTCAAATTAGCCACTCTTCCTGGTTTCGGACAATAATTATATTCCTTCATGCATATCTCCGTATAGTGTCCTTCCTTTGCGTAAAGTTTCATCAAAATCCTTAATGTGGTTTAAGATGAGTTGCTCTTACAAGAAGTGTGGACATGCGGACGGACAGACAGACAGACAGGGTGATTCCTATATATCCCAGGGGGTATAAAAAGGGCCTATTTACAAAGTAACAGTGTAACTATTCCTGGAAATATATGTCAATGGCCATACCCCCCCCCCCGCCTTAATTGGTCCCTAAAACACTTTGTTATACAAATTTATGTCAGCAATTGACCTGTGAATATAAGGAGGAGGATTGCATCAGAATTGTTTTTAATTAATTGTTTAATTTATACAGTAGAAAACGTCCTTTATGTAAACAAAGTCGTCATTATACAGTATGGATTGTATAAACAAATTAAATCCGTGATATTTTCAAGTATTATGCATTTTTTTATCAAACGTAATCAGTAGGTGATAATTTAGTTGTTTGGTATTTAGTTATTTGTTACCATTGGGCCGGTGCCTCTGCTGGTGAACTGTTAGTTCCCGAGGGTATTCACCAGCCCAGTAGTTAGTACTTCGGTGTTGACCCGAAAGCCGATTTTATTTGGAACCTTACAATATCTATTTTTGTAAATTTTCTTGAAAACTAAGAGTATCTCCCTTATGCCATACTCTGTCCTTAGATAATTTTGGCTTTACATTTATATCTTATTGGTAATTTGTTTACTCTGACATCGAACAACGCTTTTGTTGTTGTTCTTAATCTTGAAGTCACCATGAAAACTTCAACCATGAACAATTACCCATACCCTATAGTAAGTTCTAAACGGTACGTGGTCCTTGGCACCGGTTAGCGGAATTTACTTGTTCAATTTCAAACAAAGGTACGTCAATATCTCTTTCTCTTTCAGTCCTGGATGTGGCATCGTGAATAAATATAAAACATTGGGCAAAGTACTTTTAGTGCCCGAGGGTACTCACCAACCTAGTAGACAGTACTTCAGTGCTACTCGAAAACTGATTTTTTTTATAAACTTACAATATCTAAATTAAAAAAAATGTTCAAAACTAAGGAGAATCTAACTCTTGCATAGTTCTGTCCTTAACTGAGTTTTTGGCTTCTATTTAGATAACTAACTTTTCAATCATTTTAAACGCTCGGCAAGCCTCGTGTTTGAAAATTAGAAAATTTAATTAAATATCTAGTGTAAAATTGTCGTTTCTCATTTGATGCTGTTGTGGATTCTATAAATTTACCGCCACTGCCATTCGTTGTCCGAAACAGGGACCGAAAGACAAGTCAACTTATAAATCACAAAAATGTAAGGTATACAAATGGACAGGATAATAGTTCTTTTTTTTCTAAATAAGGAAGTTCAAATTTATATTGGGATGGTGAATTTTATTTATGAAATTTTCACATGAACAAGTACACCATAACTGAGGAAATAAGGAGAATTTTCGATCCACGCACTATGAATCTTTCTACTGCACACTTTACAAACTCTACCCTATATGACCACATGAAAGGATGTGATATCAATGCACTTTGGACAAACACCTGCTAAAATATTATTCTATCTTTTAGAAGTAGATTTATAGCCTAAGAAAATTTCTTTAAATCAACAAAAACGTTTTTAAATGATACATTTTATTTTCGATTTTAGTTTATTACGGGGAAGTGTGGTATAGATAGTGGAAAACTAAATTTTTTGAGAGAATACATTTTGGAAAATAACGGGATTTCATTTTGAGATAAATCTTGATGCAGTTCTCCTTGCATGGATTAAAGTGTAATTTGGATATCCAATACAGTTAAAACATATCTTAATTTTCATCCACTGATTGAATATTGAATGTGACGACGAATGAGCTGTGTCAAATGAAACATTTTGTATAAAGCATTGCCTTGTATTTAGTTTTTTTATATGAGGCAGTTTAAATAATGCGATTTACATACAAGAGACTCTCAAGTGTCTGAATCGCTCAACTGGATATTGGCTGATACACATAGTCAAATAAAATTCTACGTTAAAGGATCTCATTTTCAGACAATGAGTAAAGACCCTTTTATGTTAAAGTATCCAACATTGAACTTTTCCTCCTACTGTACACAATCTGGGATAAGTGATGTGTCTGCAGGACGAAATTTTAAAGAGAATTGTTGTGCCAAACTTTATTTCAAATTGGGCAAGAGGTTTCAGAATGGAAAATCTTTGCATGTACTAAAATATTGAACTATGTTCCCATTTGTACCAAATTTTGATATAGCGCAGACTTGAAAGTCATTTATTTTAAAGGGAACTATCTACGGAAACATAGTGATTTCAGGAGTTCCCTAAAAGAAAATCTTACAACGTCCCAATTTAAGATAAGTTCTCCACTGTCGGGCAGCCGTATATGATGACGGACGGACGGTCATCTTTGATGACGTATCAACACCCCGTAAGTAACATTCATGCCATATTTCGTTTATAAATATAATTAAGCGGTTCTCTAGATGATGATCACTGTATGCATAATTCCGTGGGGTTCAGTGTTAAAAAAAATCACCGCTAAAAGTCTTGCTGGATGTCATTACGGCACCAAAGTAAGAACACTATTCAAGTATTATTTATGCCATGTTTAATTCAAGTCATTCAGTAGTTCTTTAGAAGATTAAAAAGAGCAGACAACAGGAAACACCTACAATAGCCGAAAATTACAATGACATGCCACAATCCACCATATCATGGAACTGCACAAGAAACACACTAATAAAAATACAACAGACATACGTAGACAACAATAGGAACTCAAGACTTAGAAGTACATTGGTACTTTGTTTACATTTCCAATAGGATCCAATATTAAACTAACTGGTAGCCATGTAAGAATAAATGATCGGCACCAAAGTAACAACATGCAATGTTTGTTTTACATCCATTCAGTGTTTTTTTGTATGCATTTCCCACAGGATCCAATCTCAAAGTAAGTCCACTGCTAGTGACCATGTTGCATGATGAGATCAGCACTAGTGTAACAATACTAAGTCATGTGAATGGACTTCCAAATGTTTTGGTTTTATCTGCACTAATGACACATAAGTTGTTGAAATGCGCATATGCAGAAAACAAATTAACAGTAACTTCGGTATTTTGTTATTCATGACCTCACAAGTATCATTCATGCTCTGTTTGCTTTAAATTCATTCAGAATTTCTCTACATCTTTGTTTGCATTTCCCATTGGGTCCAATGTCACATACAGTAAAAATCAAACTGCAAAAAATTCCAACTTATCAAGATGAGTACCTACACGGTAGGTATAAAGGAATCACCCTGTCGGTCACAAGGTCAAATATTCTGGTACAAACAAGAGCTGTCGCCGAATGGCAGCTACATATACCTCCCAATCATTGAATACTGAATTATTATGGCAAGTGCAAATTTACCTTGGTGTGAACACAATACAAGTGTGTACACAATACAACAAAATTATATAGCCTCAAGCCTTTTCTGGCCTCTCTTTATACAAAAATCATAAGCATAACAAAAATTTCTTTACAATGCTTTGAAAACAACTTTTAAGAGGATCATAATTAAAAATCATAGATTTATTTCACAATATCTACCTTTGAAAAATTGTCCAAAAAAATCATTGCAGATGGAATCAATAAACAGTCCAAGTCGAATTATCTCTTCTTCCTAGTTTCATACAATAACTACATTCCATCATGCACTTCTCCATGTAGTGTCCTTCCATTGTGTAAAGTCCCATCAAAATCCTCCATGTGGTTTAAGAGGAGTTGCACTTACCAGGTAATCTGTGCAGATGGAATTATTGAAAAGTCAAAGTCGAATTATCTCCCCTTCCTGTTTCAGACAATAATTATATTCCTTAATGAAGATATATGCATAGTGCCCTTCCTTGGTGTAAACTTTCATCAAAATCCTTTCAGTGGTTTAAGAGGAGTTGTGCTTTCTAGTTATCTGTGTAGATGGAAACAATTAGAATTCAAAGCCAATTATCTCCCCTTCCTGATTTTGTACAATAATTATACTCCTTCATGCACATCTCCATAAAGTGTCCTTACTTTGTGTAAAATTTCATCCAAATCCTTCTAGTGGTTTAAGAGGAGTTGCACTTACAATCTAATTTTTACAGATGGAATAAGTGAAATGCCAAAGTCAAATTATCTCCCCTTCCTGATTTTGGCCAATAATTATATTCCTTCATACACTTGTCCATATAGTGTCCTTCCTTTTAATTAAGTTTCATCAAAATCTTTAAAATGGTTTAAGAGGAGTTGCACTTACAAGAAGTGTGGACAGATGGACAGACAGACAGACAGGGTGTTTCCTATATACCCCCTAAACTTCCTTTGAGAATATAATTAAAAGGTCTTGCCACCAGGAATGCACATGCAAAATATGAAAGCAATAACACTATCCATTCAAAAGATATACCCAATGTTAAAGTTTATTATATTTTTCAAAAAGTCAATCACATGCAAAGGTCCAAAATGCTGGTATCAATTGAAAGATCTTGCCACAAGAATACACATGCAAAATATGAAAGCCCTATCACTTACCATTAAAAAAAATATACCCCATGTTACAGTTTTTGTGGAATACAGACAGATTTAAACTATACCTCCTCGCCTTCCATTCAGGGGGGGGGGTATAGTAAGTCATTGTCTCAATAAAAGATTTTAAGTAAATATGTATATCAGTAACTACATCGGCATGATCTGATTAATTCAGTAATTACACATATTTAATGACACTTAGAAAATACACAAATTTCCCGATCAGAAACATATCTTTGGCAATAATCCATGGTCAAATATTTGCAAAAAGCATTGCTTGAGATAATGTTGCTTTACAATTTTGGAAGTCCATAGAAAATTTATAACATTGTGAAAAGGGCTTGAAGTTTGAATTTTTGGTAAAGGCATAATGGCATTAAAATAAGCAATACTATTTATAATAATAATAATAATATTAGTTTAATGTCAAAATACAAAACAAACCTGTGTATATACAAAATCAGAAAATTGCAGTAGATTGCTGACTCCCTCAGTTACATTACACAAACACAAACTTGAAATGTTTACAAACAGACTATATACTATAACTATGAAATCCTGTAATGTCTACATGTTGCACCAATATTTGACTTGAAATATTATTTAATAATCATAAAACCACGAAGAAATTGACTGAATGACATTGGTCACATAATATTTAAGGAGATTCCCTGTTAATGGAAAATATTTTTCCTCAAGATTCTTTTTTTTTATGATGAAGAAAATTGATGTGATGGACACTAAAGAAATTATTAAACTCTTGACAATGTCATCATTACTATATATTACATAGTTACTTATTAATTAATCTCATGAAAATATTAGAACATAATCAAACGATCTTACAATACTTTATTAGAAACCATTTTCTGGGGAAGTTGAGACAATAAAGTCTCAAGCCCCTCATTTCAAAGAAAGAATAGGTTCATTCTATACAGGTTATTCGTATAGAACCAAAAATGGAATTCTGTTTTTGTTAACTAATGCAATTAACTTGACATGAAGAAAATTACAGCTTGTTTTATTTGAATCATTAGTTATAAAAGTTAGTAGAAAGGATTTTGGAGAAGTTTATATTTGTGTAAAGGCAGTTGACCAAATCCGAGACTAAATCTATTCCACAAGACTCGTAGTACAAATTTGCAAGCTAAAAAGTTGTGCTTATACATTGAAAAACTCCTTTATGATTAGTGTTAAAAGTAGTCCTATGAACACTCTCAAGCAACAAAAAATGTACAAAACTTTGTATCTTTTTATTATGATTGCCAGCATCAATGTTGAGAATAACTAATTATCTGTCAAAGATTGAGATATAACATAATTATTTGACAAATCAAAATGTACAGGGGCCAAGAATTGATTCTTAGCAAGATCTAGTCTCTTTTAATTTGTAAAATCTCATATTGAATTAAAACACAAAAAAAATATCCCTGAAGAATTAACTATATGGAATGTATTATACATATAAAACTACAGTCAACATGAAAAACATCATTCAAAATTTATCAAATTATATGTACAATAAACTTCATTGAAACATTATAATTTAAGGCAAGTTAACACAATTCAACCACAAATAAAAACATAGAGGGTGCAGAATGTATCAAATCATCAAATTCATCATCACCAGTAAACAAAATGATGCCATATGATATCAAGTTTGAGTTTGTCTGCCTTCTCCCACAAATATGACCCAGTCACTCTGGAAAATAGGTAACCTCATACGACATATTGTTTTCAATATTGTTGTGTGCTGATTTTGGGAAAATTTGACCACCTTCAAAACATGTCAATTTGGGGGATAAGAAAATATATTCTTTATTGTGCAATGATATTCTAAACATCCCCCTCCATCATAGAAATTTGAATCCCCATCTGAAAATTTTTAATTTGAACATCCATGGTATTTTCAAACATATCATGGAAATTCAATTTGAACATCCTTCAAAACATGTCACTTGTAGGTAAAAGATATTTTCACAAGCAATTCTTACCCCCTTTTCCCATTATGCAAATTCAAAATCCCCTGAAAATAAAGTTTGGTCAGTCATGGTTTTTTGACCATCCTACCATTGGATTTTAAACTCCATTTCACAGCATTTCAATTGTAGGTAAAAGATATCATTTCTATATTCTGTACTGGTATTCTGACCCTCCCTTTCCCATCATGTTATTTTGAACTCCCATCTGAGGTTTGGTCAAATGCACTTTGATATGATGACAAATATATACTGATATACTTCAGTACTGGTGTCAAAAGTATTTTGAACCCCAGCTTAAAAAAAAAGTTTAAAATCATTGAAAAAATAGGAATTTCAGAAATAATAAGCTTTTGACAATATTTAAAGCATAGAAATAATTCTACAAAAAAACCTTCTAGACAAACTATAAGTGTTTTAATATAAGTATATCAATGGAAAATGTACTGGGTAAGGTTTCAAACCTTTTTAATAGTATTTGCACTTATAAACGATCATGTAAAAATACAAAATATTGAGATTTTCTATTTTGTATATCAAAAATTCTTATCAATTTTGTTAAATAATTGAATATATAATTAATTATATAACATAATATTATCATGCAAAAAAATAATGCTTCTGTGAAAAATCACAAAAAATGTATTCAATATCAAACTATGGGAGTATAAAATATAAAGATAAAATTTTCTAAAATATACAATATTGGTTATATACATATATATTATGCTTAATATTTTCATTTCAAAAATCACTCAATTGTAAAAATCATCTCTGTATTGAGCAAAAACTTCTACAAATAACAAAGGTATGTGGAATTATAATGGATTGTCTCCGACCCATAAATACCTCTCAAATCCTTGGTGATAATCTATTAGGTGACCTCCTACCCCAAAAAAAAAGGACCTTTATGATAGCATAGGTCTATTTCAAAGAAGATTAGTGGGATGATATTTCCTTCGTATTTTTCAAGACAAGTTGATTTTAATTTCTTCTCCCCCTTGATATAAGGTTTTTAAATCATTTCTGACTTGTAATACTTCTTGATGGAAATCTTGGTAGATAATATTAATTGTTCAATGCCATAAAGCTTGATTTACCAGTTTTAGAGTATGGCTAATGCAAAAGGACTTAAAATGAAAAGGGTCAGGCAGCACAATTGAAATCTTTAGTAGAAGAATGATGGGATGTTGAAGGATCAGTCCAGTAAATGTAAACAAACAAACATTTTTTGTCTAGATATGTAGTTAACCTGGCATTTTCGTTTTTAATTTGAATTTTTTTTCTTTTATCTTGTTTGTTTTTTTTTTCTGTTTTTATTAATTTTATTTTTCTTTTTTCCTGTTTGTTTGTTTTTTTTTTCTTTTTTTTGTTAATTTTATTTTTCAATCTTATAATTTTTTTAAATACTTGGATATTTCCATCCTTTGACTGCATTAAGCACATTTTTTATCTTCATATAGGGCTCACCGTACATTTGCTTTTACCTCTTAAAACAGTCATGACCAATAATAGTTTTTTATTTCCAGACAAAAAATGTAGAAATGATTGCCAAAATACCCATAGAATTTGTTGCATTCTTAACATGTATTTCAACAAGTGTGTTTAAACAACATGATCAAAAACTGTTTCCATGCATTTCTATGCACCTTTCATAAAGGATTAACATACTGTATTATCTATAAAAATAAAATCAAAATGAAAAAAAAAACTAAATTCTGTGGATAAACCAAGTACTTTCTTCTCTGTTTTGATGACTTTTTTACTGTTATTACCAAATCTGAAACATAAAAATAGTAATGATGCTTCCTCACCACAATATTCCTGTATACAAGGGTGTGTTCCCTGAATGCCAACATTCTTAAAATCACATAATTTAATATTGTTGTTTTTAGTAGTTATAAAGGGGTACAGTAAGGGGCTTGAATAGGTATAAATTTTAATAATAAATTAGTTAAACATTGGTTGACAAAATGTGTGAATGTTGTAAATAATATTGTAAATTTGAGGGTGAAATACAAAAAATATGATAAAAATAAAAAAAATATCATGTTTTTAATTTTTTTTGTAAATTTTGTTGTGAAAAATGTGAGAAAATATATAAATATACACAATTTTTAGGGGTATGAGGTGTTCAAAAATAAATAAATAATGAAATAAATAAAGCAGTTGTAACAGAAATATGAAACAAATGCACTCGATAACCTGTATCGCTCACATCGACCAGAAACATTTAATTGTTTAATGTCTCTGGATGGACAATGGCTGATACATATAGTCAAATAAACTTCTAAGTTTGAAAGGTCTCATTTTCAAACTATGTAAAGAAATCTTTATGTTATATATGGTCGAGCATTTAACTTTTTCACCACTGTCTGCCATCAAAAGCCCTTTTACTTGGACAAGATTTACACCAGTATTTAATTAATGTGTGTAAAACTACACCAGTTCGTGCATTTACATGCATTCAATCTGAGGTGTGTATTTTCATGTAAAAAACTGCTTTCAAGATGTGAAAAGGATAAAAAAAACCATGTAAAATTTTAAAGTTTTTGTTAGATCTTGGAAATTTATAAAATAATAGAAAAACATAAAGTTACATTCTATCTTCTTTTATTTTTTCAATAACTTCCCCTAAAATAAGCTAACAATTCAAAATCCGAGAAGTATGATTATTTAAATAATAGTTCAGTATGTATGCATCAATTTTATGATTCCAATCAAGTTGCATGATCCTTTTCTTCCTTTTAATAAACTGAAACTGTATATTGAACAGTGTGCATTTTTTAGTTTGTATTAACATGCGCAAAATACAGACAGTGTAAATTAACACTTGCGCAAATATACATTTACACTTGCCCCTGAACTCATGCAAATTTACACAAGGTCAGGGCAAGTGTAAATGTATATTTGCACATAAATAAATTTACATGATATGTATTTTGAGCATGTAAATGCAAACTAAATGTACACTGTGCAAATACCATTTCTGTTTATGAAACAGAAGAAAATGGTTCTGCAACCTGATTGACACCATAAAATGTATGCACACACAAAAAAAAACATTCTCTCTATAAAATTCACACTTCTCTGTCAATATTTTTCTGATCTTGCGTTTTTCCCTTTTATAGGAAAAGTTATACTCTGAAAAAATTAAAGAAGGTTCTATGCAACTTTATGTTTTTTTTTATTCTACAAATTTCCAAGATCAAATGAAAACTATTATTTTTTTCATGTTTTCTGTCCTTTTCACTTTGTGGCAATTGGCTTTTTCAATTTATATTTGAATTATTAAATATTCTTTTTTCACATCCCTTTTCATGTAAAATATTAATAATACTAACCGATTTTTTTGTTGGAAAATGTTTTTTTAAAGAACTGAAATGAGAATCTTTTAATTGACAATTAACAGAACACAATGTAGAGGTACAATAATTACCCTAAATGAGACCCCATAATCCTCAATAATGAGCAACTACAGATTTCTTTGATTTTATAAAATGTTGGCATTCAGGCACACAGCCTACACAAGATTACATGATACTAATCATATGATACAAAAGATATGATGTGATGCATAAGAAGTAAGTCAAAGAGACCTTATTTATAAATTTGTATGTGTGTCAAAATGTTATAATACAGGTGTACAAAAAAAATAATGTGATAAAGTAGCAAAGATATGAAAATTAAATTGAAAGAAGTGGGGGAAAATAACTAAGTCCAGTTAATGCAACATTTCAAGGAAATTAAGAAAAAAAATGAAAAATATTGCCAATGATACAATCTTTTGACCATAAATAAGCCTCTGTTTAATTTTAAAGCGTTTCAATATAAGGTCAAACATCATCATTTCATTTCAAGTTAGAGTAGTTTATTTCAAGTTTAGACCAGTCAAAATTAGTAGTTCATTACAAGTTTGGATGAGTCAAAATAAAAAATTTGGGCCAATCACAAATCATTATTTTACGAAAGGATATGGAGTAAATGAACATGAGACCACAAACACATATGTTTACTCCAACTGCAATTAATTCTAATGAGCTGTATGGCCAGTCCATTACAAATTTGGACCAATCAAAATTCCATTAGTGCATTACAAATTTGGGCCATAAAAATCAGTAGTTCATTACAAGCTTGCACCAGTCAAAATCACAAGTGCAATGCAAGTTTATACAAATCAAAATCAGTATTGCATTGCAAGTTTGCACTAGTCAAATTTAGTACTTCATTACTAGTGGGGGAAAGTCATAAAAATCAGTAGTTCATTACAAGCTTGCACCAGTCAAAATCACAAGTGCAATGCAAGTTTATACAAATCAAAATCAGTATTGCATTGCAAGTTTGCACTAGTCAAATTTAGTACTTCATTACTAGTGGGGGAAAGTCAAAATTAGTAGTTCATTGCTAGTTGGGACCAATCAAAATTAGTAGTATATTGCTAGATCTAGATGGGACCAATCAAAATTAGTAGTTCATTGCTTATTGAGACCAATCAAAATTTGTAGTTCATTGCTTATTGAGACCAATCAAAATTTGTAGTTCATTGCTTATTGAGACCAATCAAAATTTGCAGTTCATTGCTTATTGAGACCAATCAAAATTTGCAGTTCATTGCTTATTGAGACCAATTAAATTTGTAGTTCATTGCTTGTTGGGATCAATCAAAATTTGTAGTTCATTGCTTGTTGGGACCAATCAAAATTTGTAGTTCATTGCTAGTTGGGAACAGTCAAAATTAGTAGTTCTTTGCTAGTTAGGACCAATCAAAACAAGAGCTGTCGCAGAATGGCAGCCAGATATACCCCCGCTAATTGAACCCTGAATCAATGTGGTAAGTGCAAATTAAGATTGGTATGGACACAATACAGGGGTTGACACATATATGAGTTTTGACATGATAATATAATACTCTAGAAATAACTTTTGTTAAAAAAAATTCACCTGTATTTAACACAAAGATCATAAGCGTTAGAGAAATCTCATTACAACACTCTGTAAATAATTTGTCAACACTATTTCAATGAAAAATTTTTGCCACAGCTTAATTTCACAATATCTACCATTTGAATTATATTTTTGAAAAATTGTCCAAGTCCAAAAGATCAATGCAGACAGAATCAATGAAAAGTTTAAGTCAGAATATCCCCCCTTTCTGGTTTGGGATGATAATCATATTCCTTCATGCACATCTCTATATAGTGTCCTTCCTTTGTTTAAGTTTCATCAAAATATTTGAAGTGGTTTAGGAGGAGATGCACTTACGAGGCAATCTGTAAAGATGGAATCAATTAAAACTCAAAGTCTAATTATCTCTCCGTCCTGGTTTTGGACAATATTAATATTCCTTCATGTACATCTCCATACAGTGTCCTTCCTTTGTGTAAAATTTCAGCATAATCCTTCATGTGGTTTAGGAGGAGTTGCGCTTACAATGTAATCTGTAAAGATGGAATCCATGAAAACTCAAAAGTCAAATTATCTCCCCTTCCTGGTTTCGGACAATATTTATATTCCTTCATGCACATCTCCATATAGTGTCCTTCCTTTGTGTGAAGTTTCATCAAAATCCTTCATGTGGTTTAGGAGGAGTTGCATTTACAAGGTAATCTGTAAAGATGGAATTAATGAAAACTCGAAGTCAAATTATCTCCCCTTCCTGGTTTCGGACAATAATCATATTCCTTCATGCACATCTACATATAGTGTCCTTCCTTTATGTAAAGTTTCATCAAAATCCTTAAAGTGGTTTAAGAGGAGATGCACTTACAAGAAGAGTGGACAGACGGACAGACAGACAGACAGCGTGATTCCTATATACCCCCTAAACTTTGTTTGCAGGGGGTATAATTAGTAGTTCATTGCTTGTTGAGACCAATCAAAATTAGTAGTTCATTGCTTATTGAGACCAATAAAAATTTGTAGTTCATTGCTTATTGAGATCAATCAAAATTTGAGGTTCATTTCTTATTGGGACCAATCAAAATTTTAGGTTCATTGCTTATTGGGACCAATCAAAATTAGTAGTTCATTGCTTATTGAGACCAATCAAAATTTGTAGTTCATTGCTTATTGGGACCAATCAAAATTACTAGTTCATTGCTTGTTGGGACCAATCAAAATTTGTAGTTCATTGCATGTTGGGACCAGTCAAAATTAGTAGATCATTGCTAGTTAGGACGAATCAAAATTACAAGTTCATAACTTGTTGGGACAAATCAAAATTAGTAGTTCATTGCTTGTTGCGACCAATCAAAATTTGTAGTTCATTACTTGTTGGGACCCATCAAAATTTGTAGTTCATTGCTTGTTGGAATCAATCAAAGTTTGTAGTTCATTGCTTGTTGGGACCAATCAAGACATGCAGTTCATTCCAAAAGAGAATAGTACAAATATCTGTAAAGGTAGTTTTTTTTGCAATTGTGTAAATCTAGTACAAGATTTATAGTTCTTGCTTTTTGTGATTTCTTTTTTTAATGGAAATGTTAAAGAAGGAATTAAAAACTAATAATTCTGAATAATTTGGAACTTTCTGTATATTTTATTATTATTTGTTTACTTTCAAAATGTATGAAACCAAAATGAACAAGCATTGGACAAACATGGTGTAAAAATATCTTGAACACCTTAAATGAATAAGATTTTGTTGTCATGGATATAATAATTGTTCCATGCAATCATGTTATAATCCCAGCTAGCCCAATTCAATACTAGACAATCAAGATCAAGGCATGCTGCCTAATTTTCACCTAAATATATATGGTAATAATAAGATAAATTCATGTAGGCAAGACTTTGAATGAAAAATGAAGGTACAGAAAGACAATATTTGAAATTTAATAGTATGTAATTTTTTCAGCTTACCTGTTTATTCTATTATAGAGACATCAAAGTCAACACATGCTGCTTTCTTTCCTCCTGAATAGACTGCAGCATTTATATGATAATTTCCCGCAAGAAACACTGCTGCATCAATTTGAAATGATGTTAGTGGAAGACTGTATGTATTCTGAAATAATGATAGCAACCACTTATAATACCTTCTTACCAGTAAAAGTTCCATACATATATAATAACAAGGATTAGTAAAAATTTTGGCTATATTGGGTCAGTAGTTCTCAGTTAATATTCTGTAGCTATATTAGGCCAACAGCCAAACCAAGTGCATATTTAGGGGCAAATTTCAGTTAGCAGTCAAATTAAGCATAGATTCTGCACCAACAATCAATCATTTTCAATTGGCCCTTGTAAAATTTATAAATTCTTTCAATTCTTTTAAAATTTGAATGAAAATATTCTAAAAATCTTAATTTGTCATAACACTTAATTATGAAATGTTTTTTTTTTTCAAATTTATGAACAAAAAGGAAAGGGTTCATTAGAAAATTAATTTCAGTGTATCTGAAAGTATAAAAGCAAAGGATCTCAAAAATTAGTTTGGGATTCAAAACATCAGGATCACATATCACCTTAATTGTTCATGAATTTGGAACAGTAAACTTAATGCATTCTCTATAGTTTTCCACAGATTTTGGTGATTATGACAATGCACTGCAAATTTCAGATCTTACTCACAAATTCCTTGCAGCCTTTTTTCCCAATAATGAGTGATTTACTAAATTGTAGGGCAAAAAACCAACATTTACAAAACAATAAGTCTCTACAAACTTTGTTTGGGAGATCACATTACTTGTTATTAATTCAGTAAAGCAATTATAAAAAATATCCAAGACTCTCATCAT
>MJUU01067145.1:10144-21273 GCA_002080025.1 Modiolus philippinarum | reverse complement strand
GCACATCTTCGTACCGTGTTTTTGCTTTGTGTAAAGTTTCATCAAAATCCTTGAATTGGTTTAAGAGGAGTTGCACTTATGAGGTAAATCATACATTGGGAATCAACGAAGTCCAATCAAATTATCTCTCCTTCCTTGTTTTGGACAATAATTATATTCCTTCATGCACAACTCCATATAGTGTCCTTCCTTTGTGTAAATTTCATCAAAATCCTTCCAGTGGTTTAAGAGGAGTTGCGCTTATGAGTAACCAACACATAGGGAATAAACGAAAAGTCAAAGTCAAATTATCACCCCCTCCTGGTTTCGGACAATAATTATACTTCTTCATGCACATCTCCATATAGTGTCCTTCCTTTGTGTAAATTAAAGTTTCATCAAAATCCTTAAAGTGCTTTAAGAGGAGTTGCGCTTATGAGAAGTGAGGACAGAAGGACGGACGGACAGACAGACATACAGGGTGATTCCTAAATACCCCAAACTTTGTTTGCGGGGGGTATTTTAAAAAAAGGTCAAAAACTTGTTATTTTCGGAAGCTTCTCATGGAAAAAAGAGTTCAGTGACCCATTCATTTATTATTGGAATTTTGAAGTGAATGAAATGAACTTTCAATAACAGCAAATAAGAAAAATCTATCTTTTTGTTTTTAGTCCCTCGAACTACCTTCAAGATCAAATTTAATTCCCAACAGACTTGTAGTATCAGAGATCTAATCTCGTTCAAAAACTTTCACCTGAGCCTCTTATGCATGAAATGTAGGTCAAATCAACCTACTTTATATTTCAATCGCATCACAAAGATGTATCCATGGACAAAAGCTAATCCATCTTATGACTTGTTATTCAGAAGATACATGAATTTTAATTTTTGACAGCTGAATGGGATGGACAAGCAGATGAACATGTCAATGCTATATGCCTTCCCCAACTCAATTTGGCAAGGGGATAATACATTGATACAATGATCTATAATGTTTATTAGCTTGTGCGCTACATTCATAAAACTTCGTCTTATTTTTAAGGGTATTCTTTTAATTGTATTACAGTCCTTTAGGTGTAACCATACAGTGCTAAGGGCCGTTTTGAACTCACTGTAAGGTAAGCAAAGCTCATTGTTGGAGGCCTCATGGTGACTTCAAGATGAAGAACAAAAATAAAAATGTTGTTCAGTTTAACCTTGTATTTGTAGAGATTGTCCAATGTGCATTTACTCCATATCCTTTCATTTATTATGTATACCAATTTTATTACCTACATGTACGTTTCTCAATCTAACATAATCATCGTGATCATCAGGATACTATGCTAGTTCCCTTACCGAAATTCATCTACTTAAAAAACTCATATTTCAGCTCTTACAATGCTGTAATGCATGTATAAATTTAAATTTATATCATCGTTATCTATATTTACCATCAAGGGTCCAGATAGTTCCTCTGTAATTTGAACTTTAGCAGATACAGTTAAATTTCCAGGGAATGCTAGAGGATCAGGTGACAATGTAACACTTTCTATTTTAGCAGCAAATCCTCCACAATCTTTAAAATCAAACTGTTTCAGTTTTCTTCCATTCATCTGAAAATATTGAGACAAAAATCATCAATTTGTGATGCAACAAAATGTTCAATCATGATAATCATGATACAGAACTTCAATGGCTCCAACTGTAATAACTCAAACACCATGGACGCCTCGAACCCTTTTTGTGGTCCCTTTGTTCAAGTTTAAACATAGTACGAAATCGATATCTCGAACACCTCTTTGGCTCAAACTGTTTTTCATTGTCCCTTGGGTGTTCGAGACATCAAAGTTTGACTGTATTTTATTGTAGTTCACCAAATGATGGTATGCCCTATGCAAATGGGATTTTTGTCCATATTTTCTTTCTAGACTCAGCAAAAAGTACAATAATTGCAACTTCAAGGCTTTGGTATCACTGGAACAACTTTGGATCATATTTCCCATAAAACAATCCTCCAACGTGTCCAATTGTCTGTAAGTCTCGTACAATTTTTAAACTTCCTGGAACATAAATTGTACCTAAAAGTTGCATTTTTCACCAAAATATATGATTGACTTGTCCATGTCTTCTTATAAAATTTTAGTTTCTTGATATTTGGGTTATTGGATGTGGTTTGTTTCCATTGATTTATCCACTTTTTTACCCTTTTTGGACCATTTAAGGCTTGCTATATGGTGTGAGGTTCCTCACTGTGTTGAAGACCGTACGGTGACCCCTAGATGCTTTGTTTTGGGTCATTTTATCCTGTATATGGGATGTTGTCTCCTTGACATTTACCCCATTTCCTTTATTTTTCAGACGTATCAAACAAAGAAGTTGAATGCCACAATCCTTTGCGGTCATTTTTTGGCAGCAAACATTTTACAGAATTACATTTTTATCGTGATTTTTCGTGGTCACATGACTAGACATAGACACTATACATGCTTTGAAGTGTACCAAAGATGATCAATCAATTAAACATTGTACTTTTGGAACTTCACTTTCAAAGCCACAGGGATGTGATGTTAGTTTTTTCAACTACATTTTTGTGTACATGCACAAGGTCAGGTGTATATGTGTTTAATTTCTTTTTTAATGATTTCAACTCCATAGGCAAGAGAGAACCACACTTAGCATGCTAGTCACAAATATTATCAGTATCTTCATTTATGGAAACAATCAATATGGAATTTTTGAGATAGAAACTCTTGTGTGATTGAAAGCAGAAATAGCTGCCTCACATACCAGTAAGTGGGAATAACTGAATTCCAGATCTATTGAAAAAATATATACTTCCTAAAAACGAACCGTTTATGAAATAAAGATGACGTGTCTTAAACTTTTCCCACATTGCAATTCTTTAACTATATTTTAATGGACGAAAAACTATTAACCTGGAGCACAACAAATAGATTGAATGTAAAGCACCCTTGGCTTACCTCAATAGTGTTAATGAATTGGCGATTCCCTCTTGATGTATTGATTTTTGCCTATAGTAATCAAGGTTGGCAAAATACCGGCATTTATGAGTATTTTCCATGCCGGCGGTAAATACTGGCATTTACTGGTCAATTGAATTTACCACCCTGGAATTTATACAGTAACACTGTACCTAGCATGGTTTGAAGAAAACTGATTATACTGAGCAACTCCTCTATTTATATTCTATTATAAAGCCCTTAAATTATCTCTTTGTAGATTTTTAAAACAATGTTTTATGAATGTAAATTAGGCAAAAACTGGTCACTTGACAAGAGTGGAATTTATATCCTGTTCTGTACTTGCCAAAGTACTCATCAGGTGGCTTATGGCTACCACTAAATAGGTGTGTTTGCTTTATTTTCCTCTTTATTTTTTTTTATTTTTATTATTTTCTTACTTTTTGTATTTTTTTTCATTTTGTTATATTCAGATTTCTTTTAATGCATCTCAGAGTTGAAGTCAATAGCCATACTTTAATTCAAGCCATGCATAGAATACCTCAAGTTAACTTTGACTGGACAATTTATTTTGTTTCCATGTAGTTTTTAATCCTTTCTATAGAACAGGAAACCATTTACAACATTTTATTACTTCCAACCTTTGACAGTATACCAAAATGTATTATTGAATAAACTACAATTTGAAATTTTGTTGTTTTAGTCATTAAGACCCTAATAAAGTTGTCACTGATCTAGAGGCCAGGTGCATCATCATGATTATTACCTGTAATTTTTACCTATATTTACAAATTAATTTACTAATTGTCAGACAGTTGACCTTCTTTTTTTAGTTGACCCAATTAGACAAAAGTCAAGATAAGCATAAAAATAATAAATATATTTATGTTTTTTTTTTTTCAAAATTATTATACATGACTTATTTTATAATAACCATCAAACATCTTATTCTTATTCAATATGGTACATAGTGATATAATGAAATTAAATAAAATATTACATTTATAAACTGTTATATGTGAATAAGTATTTTAACTATTTTAAGATGATTAAGTTTTACATATTTGCAGTATTTTTACCATCAATAGTTCAATCGACCAGTATTTGCCACTTGAGGAGTATTTTCCAGGCTGGTATTTACCGGTAAATACCGCCTGTAAATACCAGAGGTGGAATTTACCGCCCAACCTTGATAGTAATAGAATTTTCTCTGTTGTCAAACATGATCAAAGGTTCCGTACACTATAGCAGGTTGTGCAATATTATAAACAATATACGAACAGAAAAAAGCTGACCAATTTGCTTTGGGTTATAGTAAAAACTCTTCTAGCTATATAATTTTTCTACAAAGTTTTGCATCAAAGTTCACAGGGAAGACATGTGTAGCATGCATAATCCGTGAAAAAATGTTTTTAATTCAGACAAACAGGAAGCGGGTATAAAAGAGATCCCAAACTCTCTCGTGCATGGTACTGATCTGCTGATACTCCATGCAAAATTGCAAAAGGTTTCAACATGTGGTTACAGAGAAAAATGTGTCAGAAATTCTTTGTAGGGCAAATTGCCAAAATAATTTTCCTAAGTTCCTGCTTAAAGGAAGTGGCTTCACTAGACATACCAAACTCTAGTACATGTACATGGTATAGGTCCCCATACTAATACTCAATGTTCAATTGCAGAAGTCTTGGATATGTGGTTAGTGAGAAATTTTTTGTGAAGTGGATGGTGAAAAATATTATAAGTTCCGTCAAACAGAAAGTGGCTATGGGAGATATACCAAACTCTTTACACGGTATACAGTTCAAAGAGTGTTACAGTTGAATGTAGGACAGAAAGTCACAGGACAAAAAGTCACAGACAAAAAGTCACGGACTAAAAGTCACAGGACAAAAAGTCACAGTTTAAATTAAAAACATCGAGGACAAAAAGTCACAATTCATCAATTTTGTCTTTTGAACAAAAAAAATAATATTAGGACAAAAAGCAACAGTTTGAATAGTGCATATTGAAAAGACACATTGTCAAAAGTCAGTAATAAAAAAGAGAAAAGGCTTCTTTTAATTATAGTTATGAAGCCACATCCATGACTAGCCATTTTGTCAATTTATGATATAATTCTATGGATGTTTATTCTAGGGATTCCTGTAGTGGCACTGACATGCAGTTAAGTGTTATTATTTAATGAAGCACTTTGAAAAGACCAATTATTTTACATGTATGGCTTTATTGTCATGTCTAATTGTCACACCGATAACATTTGTTTAGAGTATAATTAATGATTGCTTAAGGTAATACATGGTAATAGGTACGTATATAGCAAAGTTTCCGGATTTCGATGAAATTTTACATGCAAGTGCATCAAATGAATCTGAATTCCAAGGTGAAATAAAATCAGTTTAGCTATCTTTATGTTTGAAATATGGCCGATTGAAAAATATATCAGTTATGTTGTTTTCATATAGAATCCATGCAAAACGTACAGAAAAATAATATATGAAACGTCTTTAAATTGCACATTTATAAAAACTTATCCTACAATTTTTCTGCAAAAAGGATATGTTTTAAACAATGAAATTCCCATTTTAATGGTGTAAATTTTATATAGGGCCACCGAATTAATTTCTCCAGTATAAATAGTTGAACATAAAATAGGCAAGCCAAAAATGGATTTTTTTTTTATAAAATCCACTGTCAAAATAGCGACGTCATCGATAAAAGTTATGATTTTAAGCGTGATTTGAAAGATGAACATCTATTCAGCCATCTGTACAACGAAAACGAACTCGGTGTTATATCAATAAAAAAGAAATTTCTTTGGCAACATAATATCAATTTTTCAGAAAAATTGTAGAATATAATTTGAAAAGACGATGATTTAAAGTGAAAATTAAAATTATTTCATGTTCATTCTAAAGCATATTTATAATGTTGACAGGTAGAGGGGCTTATTTACGTACCTCTCACCTTAATTGGCATCTGTTTGACAAGCGGTTGTACACACTTTAAGGGAAGGGTGGTCTTTCAAAGAAAGAAAATATCTTGCTGTTAAAGTATACCTACCAAAATCATATATGTCTTGTAGAAAAATGTTTTTTCAATAATATAAAATATGATTTCTAAAGATATGTAAAGCCGAGCAGAAACATTCCAAATTCATTTTTGTCCTATCTAATTTCATGAGTCGCTTGAAATAATTGTGACCGTTACGTTGTACACCTTAACACATATCAGAGACATATAGCTGCACTTTTTGTCTCTGCACATGTGAAGCAAAAATATAAGTTGTGACTTTTTGTTCACTAAGGTAAAATTTCAGGTAGTGACTTTGTCCTGTGACTTTTTGTCCTAGGAGATTTGTGACTTTCTGTCCTGTGACTTTTTGTCCTTGACTTTCTGTCCGTTTACCTTTCAGTTACAAACACTGAGGTCTGACATATTTCACAGTGTAAACACCAGCAAATGTCTGTGAAAAGAGAGGGGCCATAGGGGGTCTCATCCCGGAATGCCCACGTTATTTTTTCTTAATCCAGAAATCCCGAATTACAAAGAAACTTAAAGACTGATGATATCCAGGTTCCTGGTGAAGTTATTTCCCAAACTCCCAGGCTTAAATCATAAAAATCCCAAAATCCTGAGATCCCGAAAAAGGGCCGGCTTCCCCTCTGAAAACACCAGCAAACTTCCTGTTGTTAATAACATTGAAATATATTGGCAAGTCATACATGTCATAAATGTCAGTGTAAACACCTACATTTCACCAGCAATTGTCAGTGTTTTCACTCATGTCAGACCAGGGTGTTTTGTAACTGAAACACTCTGTGTGGGCTGTAGGTGCCCATACTGATACTTACAGTACAAACAAAGGCATTCAGTTAAAAATCACTCTGGTCCGACAATTTTCACCCTTGTCACCCCGGAATTCACAGGAATTGTCGGTGTTTGTCCGGCAAAATTGTTGGTAAAATTTCACCTAAAAAATCGTCGGTAATTTTCTTTGATGTTGGGTCAATTAACATGATTATTAAATGCCGGTGAAAGTCGGACTTCCACCAGAATTGTCGGAGTTTTAGTGTCCTATTTGTCTTTCAAAAGACATGAAAGAAAATTCAAGTTTTAGGGTAATATCAAGAGGAAAAAATAAACTCAATGACAATCGGGTTTCATGACTTCCCTTTCAAGAATCGTATTTCCGAACGTATTAATAAATGCCACAAATAAAAAAAGACAATTGGATGGCTTCTACTAAATATATACCTATGTAAAAATATCTCCTCAATTTCCATTTAACCGAGAATAGTGTTAAAACACGTCTAATTTTAAAATGTAAGCCTCCGTAGATTTTCATACTGACATGCTAGAATGTTCTCGTTGCACGAAATTGAAGCATGAAATTTCTATTTTTATGACCAATCAAAATACAGTATAGCGGATTCCCCTTAAAAATAGACTCGCACTTATTATTTGTGACAAAAATAGGAGACGTGGTCTCTTCCAAAATTCGCCGAGGCATTACAGAATTAAATTATTATCTCGGCAAATAGGAACTTGTATACTATTGGAAAGCTCTTTCCGATGAAGATGTTAGCATAAAAAATGAGAAAAGTTATCTACTCAATAAAGAATTTCACCGTCTGTTAAGCGTGGTGGCATCATTTAAAAAAGAAAAGATGCTTTCATGGAATGTTTTAAGAAATGCTTGGAACTGGCATATTCCTTGAAAGGATTTGTGAATATTGATTTTCTCTGAAGCTGTTTTTCCTCGTTTGATTTTTATTTTTTATTCAAAGTTATTAATAGCGTGCTATTTATAGGTCATCACTAACAAAGATTAACCTTGACCTAACAAAACCAAATTACGCAATTTTAAGGCTGATATTCGTGAAAATTATTTAATAAGTAACAAATTATTTTATATAATATGATCTTATCACAACTTTGAGTTCTGACAGTCACATATAATTCACGATGTTCATACCAATTATAAGATATTTTCTGCCATACACATATTTTTAAAAAATATCCTCTCAATCTTCCGACTATTTGAAATATAAAAAGCAAGCTTTTCCAAAATAATAAACTGCACTTTGAGATAATTACTTTGATTACACAAGTAGATAAATATTGACAAGTACAATTAACAACAGCAGGTGAGTTAATCCTCTGTTTATCAGTTTCTCGGACATCCGTGAATGTCGGCGAATGTTTGGTTTGTTGTCGGACATTCACCCTGTTTCACCCACAATTCACCGACGTCGGATTTGAGTGATTTTTAACTGAATGCCTCTGTTTGTCAGTCAGAGATCCAACTGGATAAAGTGAAATCATTTCACTTCCTAAAGTAAATTTTATTTACCTGAAGCAGTAAAAATTCTGTTTACCTCTACAAGTAAAAACTTTATACTTATACAAGTAAGCTTTGATATATGCAGTATATTTATTCCAAACAGGCTTTCCCTATTACAGGCTCACTGTTCACCCTATCAGACCACATGAAACCTAATTACAAGCATCATCATGTGATAAATCTTGATGTGATAATGATGCAAGTTGTAGACCACTTAATTCAATATTAATAGCTGTTAAAAGTCCCAAAGGACTAATCTTTGGCTAGCTTGCGCCTCAAGAAAAACATTGTGCCTCTAATCAATTTTTACTTAAAAGATAAGATCAGAAATTAAACTTTCATAAAAAATTATTAATTATCCTATAAAATTTATATAATGAGACACTGAAGGGAGAAAACCTCTGCATTTTATCTAAATTTACTTGTACAAGTAAATAAATTTAATGCTGATTTTATTTACTTCTTTAAGTAAAAATAATTAACCTAAGCTGGTGAAAAATTTTTACTTTATGCAGTGGGATCCCTGACTGTTTGTACTGTAAAATTGAATTGCATTCAACTGTAAGATTTCCGTCATCCAAGTAGATTTTAGAGTTAAAATTCATTGGAAAGTTCGGAAAATATTCCTTTTTTTATGCATTTATGCAATTCAACTGAAAAATATCCGACTTCCAAGTAGATTTTAGTGTTAACATTCGATGGAAAGATTCTGAATACTGCATGGAGCATGGCGCTTCTCCACAAAGTTTGGCTACAATGGTTCCCAGCCAGGCTTTCCATATCATGACCTGACTACCCCGCATAGACAGGGTATTACCCTCTGTAGCCTGAGCCACTGAAACTGATTAAGATGCTGGGAGTATCCAGTAGTAGTTTGTGATTGGTAAATGCTGCATTGAACAAATGTTGGAATGGGGTTTGTTTGGTAGGCATTATCAGAACATTTCTGGCTTCGAATTTTAATCCGTTTCGAGAAAAATAATCGAAATTACCAAAATATTGAATAATTCCGACTTCCGACTATGCTTTCCGTTTTGCTGTATGTGGTACCGACTGACAAGATTGTTGATTATGTCACTAAATTTTGTTTTTGCTGCTTGTTTTTCCGCCAATCGTGGAATTTCAAAGTTGAAGACATTTTGATTAAATGAATGTGACAATGACACTGAAAGCAAGAGTGACAATGTGATAATTCCTGACTGCATATTCAGCTGATTTGCAAACTTCTTTGTTGAACTAAGATCACAAGATCAATCATGTGATATAGATACTTTAGGTCATGCTAATATTATGCCTTCCGTATCCGACCAAATTCAATTTAACTTTGCCTACCCAGAGACATATAACACAAGTCTCTGTCATGTATTATTATTGGCAGTGTTTTTTTTTTGCCGGTTCCGGCAAAATAGTCTCCCAGGCTATTTTGCCGGCTCCGGCAATGTCTCCCAGACACAGGCACTAAATTAACATCATTAATTAGTGTTTTTGGATGTTTGTGTGAAAAAAACTAAATCTGCTCTATTACATATAAAGAACTGTCACATGATAACAAGTTCAATAAATCTTTTCCCAAAGTAGTACTATAACACCCAAAAGAAGATCTCTTTCCCTCTTTGACATTTTTAAGGAATGGGAGATTGAGAAATTAAATTTCAAATTTAGCAAATATATTTTGGGAGTAACAAAATTGTGTACAAATATTGGAGTGATTACTGACCTTGGAAGATACCCATTATATATTGATATGTTGAAACAGTTTTTTATGTATTGGTATAGACTAGAGAAAGCACCAACAGATTTATTAAAAAATGCTTTCATAGAATATAAACACTTACATGACATTAACAAGGGACAAAACTCATGGTATTCGAACCTGTGCTTTTTCAGTGAAAAATTAGATATTGACTTACAAAATTGTAAGGGATGGAATAAAGTACGATTTAAAGTCTCCTTGAAAAAATGTCTAAAAAAAAACTTTTTAGACACATGGAGCGAAATAAGATCGCTGTATTTAACAGATAAAGGCAAACCAGAGACATATAAAACACAGAGATTAGAAACTACGCAAAGTCTCATATCATATCGCGGCCACTAACGGGAATTAAAAGGATTACAAAAAGTGGCGCGATTACAAAAATATGTAAAAATGAAGATGAATAGCGAAATGACAACATCTTTTCTACATTTTACACGCATCAAAACATAAAAAATTATTTCCAGCAAAGCTTTATGCTGCAACCTTTAGATACGAACTGAATTTCAAAGACCATCTTCGACTTCGACTCACGACTTCGAGGTTAACTGACAAAAAAATCACGAAAATATGTAAAAACGGAGAGTAATTACCGATATGACAATACCTTTACTACATCTTACAAGTATCAACACATAAAAAATCACTTCCAGCAAAAAGTTTTTTGATGCAACTTTGACATACCATTTGGGACTATTGGACACGAAAATGAATATTTCAAAGACCATCTTTGAATCGAGGTCAACTGACAAAAATCACAAAAATATGTAGAAATGAAGGGTGGTTATCGAAATGACAATACCTTTACTTCACTTTACAAGTATCAATACATAAAAAATCATTTTTAGCAAAAAGTTTTTTGATGCAACTTTGACATACCAGTTGGAACTATTGCCTTTGGACACGAAAATGAATATTTCAAAGACCATCTTTGAATCGAAGTTAACTGACAAAAAATCACAAAAATATGTAAGAACGAAGGGTGATTATCGAAATGACTATACCTTTACTACATTTTACAAGTATCAATACATAAAAAAACATTTCCAACAAAAACTTTTGTGATGCAACTTTTGACATACCGCGAAAA
>MJUU01067142.1:0-16188 GCA_002080025.1 Modiolus philippinarum | reverse complement strand
ATTTCTCAACTAGTACGATTCACACGTGTTTGTTCTACTCTTGACGATTTTAATGAACGTAACCTTACTATCACAGCAAAACTTTTAAAACAGGGTTACAGATTTCATAAATTCTTGAATACCTTTAAGATATGAATATTTAATATCTAGATATGGCGTTACTCGCAAACAGCTTATTACTAAGGGCATTTCTAATCCCTGTTTTTACGGTAATGATGTTAAAAAATACCAGAAACTAATTAAAAATCCAGAAAAGCTGGGACGTAACTTACATTCTTTGCGTAATAGGGGATATTGACAAGATACTCTGCTTGCATCCGTTAAATTAGCTTTGAGATCTAGTGACCTGAAAAATTTACATACATACTGGCCATTCACTGATACTGCCGATAACTAATGAAATATATGATGATTCTTGACTAAATCCTGCAGGAAGTTTTGAGTTTGATTTTTCTATCGTAGTGCGACAATGTTTTTACCAGCAGACTAGGCTCTTTTAGAGCGGCGAGCACCCCTTGACCCATCTTTCAAAATTACGTATTGTCATATTCTCTCCTTTCAAGATTGTGGTCATGGAGTTAGTAGTCTACCTGTATTGGGTTTTATTCGTATGTTTACTATACTATAGGGAAACGGGACAGATAAAGGGGAGGTTTGGGGACCCATAAACCGGTTTAACCCTGCCGCTGGCTTTTGCTAGTGCCGGTACCAAGTCCGGCTGTCCGGAGTTCCTATCGTTGTTTACGTTTGTCTTTTGTCTTATTTGTGTTTTCCTGTGTAGTTCCCTAGCAGGTTGTGGCATGTAATTATATTTTTCAGCCACTGAAGGTGTTTCCTTGCCTGTTGTGCCTTTTTATCCATGGAAAACAGATATCGTCATTAGTAAATAAGGAATATAATAATTTATAAGATATTGATGAAAGCTTTGTGGATTTCCCTGTTACTAGTTTACACCAATAAGAAATAACTTTAGCTTTGATATCTGTTATAAGAGGAACTCGACCAAGTTCACCGTAAATCATTAAATTAGGGGTGCTTTGTTTCAAGTGAAAAATAAGTTTGCAGAATTTAAGATGTATTTTTTCTATACAATAATTGTCACCGAAACCCCAAATTTCACATCCGTAAAGAAGCATGGGTTTAACATTTTTATCATATAAATCTAACAAACATTCAATCGACAGGTTTTGTATTTCCCCCCTCCGAATAACTTCATACATAGCTAGCTTTCGTAGCTTTTTTCAATATTTTGCAATTTTGCTGATTTAAAGTTTCCATTTTTGGAAAACATAACATCTAAGTAATTAAATTCAGTAACAGTTTCGATTTTTATTCCATTAAAGAAGAATTCTGCGTTGACGGGCTTTCTCTTTGTTGAAAAGGTAAGAACTTTTGTTTTTTAACTTCCGAATTTTACTATATTCAGAAAACTCGTGCAATAGATTTTGCAGACCACTTGCAGTTTCAGACATCAGGACAGTGTCGTCAGCATAGAGTAAAACAAAAAGTTTTAAATACATGTCAAATTTATTCTCAAGTTCTGATAATATACTCTCTAATCCTGAAATATTTTTGTCCTCCATAAAGCTTTCAAAATCATTTAAGAATACGGCAAATAAAAACGGAGATAAATTTTTCCCTTGCCTTACACCTACTTCACAAGGAAAATATTCGGATTTGTTATTATCATACATGATACACGACTTAATCCTATTATACATATTAATAATAATAGTGTACATTTTACCATTTATTTTACTTAATAACAATTTGTTCCATAAAGCTACTCTCCAAACAGTATCAAAAGCCTTCTCAAAAACTTTGAAGGCACAATACATTTGTCTTTTTTTCTTTTTTAGAATTTCAAAAAAGAAAAAATAGAAAATACACAGTCGAGAGTGGAATAACCAGCTCGAAATCGACATTGGCTTTCGGTTAATGCAAATTTTTCGGAGTAAGAGTTGAACCTTTAGTATAAGTTCCTAAATTTTTTTGAGCAACCGAGATAAATAAATTTACTAAGTCTGACACACAGGCGTCAATAAAATTTTGGTTAGTATTTTCAACTCGTATGTGACCCATTATTAAATTTGTCGATAGCTATTCTGTCTATAAATTCGTTTCTTTTTAGCGGATCCCATTTTTTGTTCTTGGAATATCGTCGAAATTGTCACAAGCTTTTACATCTTGATTGTCGTCAATGCTTGCCAGAGGCAGGGCGAAGTTTATACAAATCGGTGCATGAACGTCGGAGAATAGCTTTGAAAATTCTAAAACATTCATATTTACAATACATTTTAAAAAGTGTGAATTACATATACAATAATCAACTACACTTGCATTTCTTCAGCTAATCTACCATTAACAATAAACAAATCATTTCCCCTATGCAAAAGTTAAGTAAAAGATTGCCAAAGGGATTTTTACCTTTATCCATATTATTTCTACCGATTGACAAGTTTAGTTCATGCAATATACTACACCCAGGCCATTTTCAATAAGGTCGTCAAATTGCTCGAACATTGTATTGTTGTCTAGAACAATTATTTCATTATCAGAACAATCATTACAAATTATATAATTTACGTTTTGTGAATCACAACAATAACAACTAGAGAATGAACAAGATCAAGAAACATGTTTATTGACACAGTCTTCTTTTGAATCTCCTGGGCGACCTTGATTTGGAGCCGGAGCATTTCACCGAAATTGCTTACTTGGCGGTGTGACACCCTCTGGTGACTCCGTGTGGTCTTGTGTTTCTTGTACCTCTGTTTTTTGTATTGAATCGATGGACATTTCCAAATTCAATATGGTAGTCAATGCCAAGTTCGTTATACAGGAATGTACGCAATAGATCTTCCGTGCCTTCATTTCGTAACCATGACAACCCAGTAAAAATCAAACTGTTCTTCATGGATCGGCATTGTAAGTCAAGTATACTTGCTTTAAGTGATGCAAGATCTTCCGACTCGATGACAGGTTGAATAACCGGTTGAAAGAGGGGTCGTTCTTACTAGAGTTCAATATTATCTTTTGCGCTCCGTTTATACCCCATATAATCGAGTATAAAAGTGCCATAATTGTTTTATTATATTTGATTGACATGGCGTAAGTGACTTGTGACAAACAAAAGGGTCGTGTGTGTGAATGGGGTTTAGCCTGGAAACGTCAAATAAAAGTAGATTCATGATCAGCAATTGATTACTTTATACATAGAAACAAAAGTACAAATATAATAAACTCTAATATCTACAATAGGAATCAAACATTTTTGATGAATATATATCTTGTCGAGTCGAATTCTAGGCTATGGTTGCTAGGTAAAATTGCATTAAATCAAATAAAAAGATAAGTAAAAACAGGTGTGTTTGAAAATTTCAAGAAACTAATAAAAATGAAATAAATTTTTTGCACCTTTCGTTTGCAAAAGACTATATCTCTTCATTGTTAATATTAATAAGCTAAAAGCTTGTTGCGCAACCAAGGCATATAATTCAAATTCGACAGGAAATGATAGTGATCAGATATCCGTACCACCCGTTTGAAACATGAACCTTCATGAATTTATTTTTTCCAAACAGTTTTGAAATCCAATTATGTATTCTTGATGTGCTATTTTTCTGAAAGGAATTCATAGAGGTTTCTAGTTAAAATATAATTGGTCTTTAAGAGTTTCGGGAAATTTACCCAAGTTGAATCCAAAATTTTTAAGGAGGGTCACTCCTGGTGTTGTTTATTTCAAGGATGTCTTGCAACCAATTTAAATTACATGTAGTTAATAATGGACTTAATGAAATAGTAAAAAGAAACATACATGTCCGCGTGCTTTTAACTGGGAGATAGAAGATATAAAAATTTGAAAGGAAATGGGTTTCTCTGGATTTTCCCTTAATTTAACATCAGGGCTATTTTCATTTAAAAGTCAGGAAATCATTTGAAAACTTGTCAAGTGTCTTAATTTGACCTAAAAAAGGCATTCACAAAATAAAAAAATGGTTCCGTGTGCAAAATTCTCTGAAATGAAGAAAACCAGAGGAGTTCCGAAATTTGATACAAATTCAAAAATGAGATGTCTAAGCCAGCTTTAGTTTTAATAAATAAAACTTTAACGAATAAGTAGTTTTGCAAAGGCAGAATTAAAAGTCGTCGGGGGTCAGTGAGAGTTCAGATAAATTTCCTTAACTGAAAAAAATGTTTAAAACCTTAATGCAATTGCAGAAGAGTTTGTATCGCAAAACGGACGGGCGAAGCCAACGACAATACCAAAAAACTGTCATTCGAAAGGTCTTGTATAATTAAATATGAAAAAAGTTCTGACCCTCACTTTGCCCATTTGAAAAAAAGCCTTGCTCAACGAATTCTTGCATAAAGTACATGGGAAAAATAATCTGAGCAAAAAAAAAAAAAAAAAAAAAAAAATCCCGGCACGGGTAAAAATGCCACCATTCCCTTAGAATATCTAATGGCCAGTGCCTTAATAAACGCGAAATGGCCACATCGAGCCACCATAGATAACAGCCCTTTCTGTAGAGTCTTGAGCAAAGGTTGGTTGGAAATAAACAACTGGGTGCCCTTTTATTAAGGCACTGGCCATTAGATATTCTAAGGGAATGGTGTATGGTGGCCCGATGTGGCCATTTCGCGTTTTCTACTTTTACATTCCATAGAGCGAAAACGCGAAAACGCGAAATCGAGAAGGCGAAAACGCGAAAGCGACAACGCGAAATCGAGAAGGCGAAAACGCGAAATCGAGAAGGCGAAAACGCGAAATCACGAAAACGCGAAATGAATTTCACTTCATGTTTTCGCGTTTTCGCTTTCGCCTTTGCGATTTCGCGTTTTCGCTTTCGCGTTTTTGCGATTTCGTGTTTCCGCGTTTTCGCGTTTTCGCGATTTCGCATTTTCGCGTTTTCGCGATTTCGCATTTTCGCGTTTTCGCGATTTCGCGTTTTCGCCTCGTAAGTAAAGATCTAACGCATGCGTCATTTGAAACAATAATGTGGCCATCTCAAACTTCACCTGCGAAACAGTATGTGTTATGTTGTGACCAAATACAATAAACTCATGAACTGTATTAATTTTTGAATTGAATTAATTCGGATGTAATTACGACTCGGACCAACTTTTGTATTTTGTATACGTTTTAAGACTTTGATATGTTAGATTCTCTCTATGCCGTATGTGTAATATAATTAAAAGATGAAATGATATTTTATAGTAAGCAAGTTTAAACTGATGTGCATTGCTTAATCCGCGTCCAGGGAATTTGAAAAGAGGGATTCAAATTAAGAAACGAAAGAAAATTTTTGGGATAGTTGTTAGTAAAACATCAGGATATTCATTAAAAAATACATGATTGTCAAAACGGGGGTTCCAACCGACGGAACACCCCCCTCTTTTAGATCCGCTAATGGTTTCTTAAATTAAACCTAAGGTCCTGTTAGTTTTCGAACTAGAAGAGACCACATTAGTTCAAACCCCGTCAGTACCATTTAGTTTCTTTCCTTTATAATTCTAAAACGTTAAACTCAGTGAAAATGCTATAGAGATAACCGAAAATACATACAAACATGAAAAGTAGTGATCGAGGAGATATGTTATAGATAAAAAACTACATACACATCAACCATCTAAATCTGTTTATTACATATCAATACATGTACTAAACATGAGGTTGCTTGAATCTAATGAAACACTTACACAAGTGTATGACCCTGGGCAGAGAGGGTCGGGGCTACTGTCTTTATATGTTGTGGTTTGAGTATGAGTAAAGGTTTACTTTTTGCCATCTTGCTGTATTAAAGATGGTGTTTTATATGCCAGATATACTGAGACATGCTAAATTTATTAAGCTTCCTTCTCTTAAAGATCAATCCAAACCGGTTTTGTTACTTTTTGTTGGCTTGTCTTTTTTTCATGGCTGGCCCGATCCCTTTTGGAAACTCCCTTGGACCCCTCCCTACCTTTTCAGTCCATCGTTTCACTCCCGGCTAGGTGCCAACAACACCGGTTCGATTTTTTACTCGCACATATCGTTCTAAACCTTCACTTTTCCTCCTTTCTAAACACAATAAAAGATTTTCTGACTGTTTATTTTTCTTTCGTAATTAGACATAAAACGTTAATAAACGTCATATTTATACTGTTCTATTACAAGAATTACACCCAACCAACAAAACCGAGAACTCAAAAATAAAAAAAAATGCGTTAAATATTTTATACCTAATTGATTAGCTCGGTTCTACCGTACTCAAATTCGACACTTTTATAAATGCACCCCCGGTGAAACTGTACACCGTGCAATCAGGGTAGCGACTAACTGTACGCAAGGTAGTGCAAAGCAAACCAAAAATAGGCATGCAGACGAAAAAAAGTTGATTAATTTTTCATTTTATATGGACATTATGCTTTACTTCGATTATTATGAGATTTGGAGGTGCCAATTAATATTTTGTGTCAGTTGTAGGCTGTTTTGATTGCTTATAACTGTATAATTAGCAAAAGTTTTACTGTACACAATTTTACCAGGGTAGGACTAAGCGTACAGTAGGTAGCGACTAACTAAAAGTCGAACTGTACGCAGGGTAGGATTTTAATTGTACGCAGGGTATGACTAAGTTTACAAACAAATACGCGTATTATGCCCTACAAAGAGTATATGTTCACTCTGAATGGAACCTAAATGTTAATATGCAATTGCTATGAGCTGTTTTGTTTACTTAGACTAATGTCAGTATCATTGGTATAATGAAAGTCTGTAGATAAAGGACAAAACACCATAAGCCACAGTCATATGAGCTTGCCATGGATAAGAAAATCTTTTCTACGTACACATTAGTTGCAACATTTATTATATGTGAACATTTTAATATGGAACTTTTGAATCACGTTTCTACGGGAACAGTTTTATTTTTGTACGTAAAAAATCAATATATCAATGCACTGAGAGGGAATCGGCACTAATTAATGAACACTATTGAGCTATTTATATTTAATCGATTTGCAGTGCTTCAGATTATTTTTTTCGTCAATCAAAATTTAGTTTAAGCCTGTCAGGAAAAATTATAAATGAGCTTCAATTTCATAATTAGTTTGTTTTTCCCGGTTTCCCTGAAATTCGAGTACTAGAGGCACGTTCAGAAGAGAAGAAAAACAAGGCTTTTCATTGCTTCGTGAAATATATGCTAAAGAGTGTGTTTCGGTCCCATTTCCTGCATTTGAAAAAAAAAATGAATTCCATCATCAACGAAAGAACTTGAAAAGCATGCATTCTATTTGTGATAGAAGCATATATTTTTAGCAATTTAAAAGCTCGATTTTTAATATCTTGCAAAGTATAGCATTGTTGTAAGGGAGTACTGGTAACATAATAGCAGTTAATTAGGGAAAAGCACAATCAAATACATGCATGTTTTCGAAAATTCCGTCATAAAAATTAACACATTTTGAATTTTGTACGACGAATTCTATATTTAGACAATATGGTTCAGAGATTCCCAGAAGAAGTCAAGGTGTGTTTTTTTATGTCTGTGAAAAAAAAAAAGAAAAAGTGAATACATCAAATAGAAAGCTTGGTTCTATTGAATATAATATGGTATCTCCACTGACAAACAGTATGAGAATATCTTCAACAATGTGCAAAAATGTACAGTTTCTTTTATTTAGGTAGTATGTCAATGATTTAGTCCTACCCTGCGTACTGCTTAGTTGCTACCGACTGTACGCTTAGTCCTACCCTGATTTTTTTGGTGTACACGAACTCTTTTGGTTATTGTGACTTTATTAAAAACATATACGCTTACATATTTGATGCAAATAAAGGTTAATAGTGTAGTTTTCCTTTACATTTGTCAATACACATTTAAATATGATACAAATACCATATGATAATGAAGTTACTTTTCGTCTGCATGTCTATTTTTGGTTTGTCTTGCACTATCTTGCGTACAGATAGTCGCCACCCTGATTGCACGGTGTACAGTTTCACCGAGGTGTAAAAGTAGGAATTAATTTACGGGGAAATGCCTTAAAAGAAGTAAGGGAGAGATTAATCTGTCAGTGAAAATATCCCCTACAATAACGATCTAATGAAATTGTTTTGACAAATTTGTCCATTGTGACATGATCTTGTTCACACACAAACCCAATTGACCTTATATTAAATTTAAAAGATGAACACCAATTTAAACTTATTCTTACTATAAAATATCATTTCAACTTCTAATTACATTACACATACGGCATGGAGAGAATCTAACATATGAAAGTCTTAAAACGTATACAAAATACAAAAGTTGGTTTGAGTAGTAATTACATCCGAATAAATTCAATTCAAAAATTAATACAGTTCATGAGTTTATTGAATTAGGTCACAACATAACACATACTGTTTTTCAATTGAAGTTTGAGATGGCCACATTATTGTTTCAAATGACGCATGCGTTAGATCCTTACTTACGAGGCGAAAACGCGAAAACGCGAAAACGCGAAAACGCAAAGGCGAAAACGCGAAAACGCGAAAGCGAAAACGCGAAAACATGAAGTGAAATTCATTTCGCGTTTTCGCCTTCTCGATTTCGCGTTTTCGCGTTTTCGCCTACTCGATTTCGCGTTTTCGCGTTTTCGCTCTGTGGAAAGTGAAAGTAGAAAACGCGAAAACGCAAAGACATGAAATGGCCGCATCGGACCACCATAGTTATCAGTCAGTGAATGGTTGGAATTCAGTTGTGACGTCAAATTATTACACCATTGTGCGGGCATGGAACAAGACGATAATGCCTGATGATGTTTCGTTAAGAACACAATTATTATATAGATCACGGTGAATGATCGAGTTTTCTCAGTTGAATAAATCACACCGGGTATCCCAATAAAGATGCCACCGAGCATTTTGCTGCGAGTGTATTTTATCATGTTTTTTTTTCTTTGATGTTATGATAAATTCACACGCAGCAAACATGAGCTCCGTGTAATATTTATCATAACATCAAAGGGAAAAACAAGATACTATACACACGGAGCAAAATGCTCGGTGGCATCTTTATTGTTTTGCTTTTGATTTGGATTTTGAACTTGCACGTCAGATTGTGTATTATTACGTCATAGACACAGACAGCAAAAGAAACGGGAAAGCCTTCTCTAAGGGGGCTTCAGAATTGAAAATTTCGTTTTCTGTCATATTAGAATCGAAATAATGCATGGCAAGTATATGGTTATTGTCATTTAACCATGGGCTGACGCTCAGGGTTAAATTCGAATATAAAGGCCCAGCCCATGGTTAAATTTCCAATAACCATATACCTGCCATGAATTATTTCTTGATTGTCACCGGTGAAAATAATCGGGGGAAGTGACGTCACAATATCTAGTCAATGTCGGTATCAAGTAAACAACTTGCGCATTCAAATGGAAAAAAATAATCCGCATCTTAAATCTCGCAAATTCTGCGTTTCGTTTAATCCTTCTGCGTTTTTCGTCACTCGTGAGATTTTTATTGATATTCATGATGGTCAATCAGTTATACTATATTTATTTCGAATTTAGTTTGGATCGTCAGTAAAGGAGGGCTGAAGTTTTGTCAAAATATCACCTTAATATCATAAAAATCATAAGAAAACACTCATCTCATTGGATTCGACATTTGTTTATTCTCTATAGATAATTTTCAAATATTTTAAACGCTCGGGAAAGCTCGCATTTCAAAACTCGAGAATTTAACTATTTCGAGTGTATAAAGGCCGTACCTCAATCAATTTAATCTCTGCGTAAAGAATTTAGATGATATTTTTAACTTTCAAAGTTTTCCCGCTTGTGGAGTAGTATTGCCTTATATATTTCAGATTACGAAAAAGACGAATCAAAGAAATGATACTACAGAGGAATTAGTGAGAAACAGCGGTGTGTTAACTCCCTGTACCAAGTTAATTATATATGGTTAAAGTTGAGATAATTTTAATGGGGCTATTGATATGCTAATTGAAATTATCTCAACTTTGAACCATACAAAACTAATTTGGTACTAACTCGAATAATTCTGCGCCCTCTAGCGGCTGATCACCTCTCGAGGGCTTGAACTCGTCACATGTTAAAAATCCTTCAGCTGCTCTCTGAAATAGGTGACCAATCAGCAAGCTTCAAATTCGTGAGTCTGCGCAATAGCACGTGCCGGTTGTTTACAAACATGGAAGTTGACGATGCGATGTTTAGTATCGAGACAAAATATTTCTTAAAATTTGAAAAACTGCAAATTAATTTATCTAATTAATCTTAAATATTGAAAAGACACATTTATTATGCTGCATGTCGACAAGTAAGGGACAAACAATTATTGTTTATAAACTGAATACCCACGATTCATAGCTCAATCAATATATCCGGTTGAAGGATTTCCCAGCTGTATGCATTCAGGCGTTAATGGAGCGATCGTAGTGAGTGGAATAAAACGACTGAACTATTCGGGTTAATTTGGTGCAGGGAGATTACCGACCGATGTTTCTCATTGGCACATTTTTAATCTTTGACATATAATTAATTTCAAATCATTGACGATAAGAAGCTGAATGTTGAGCCACCATGATATCAACAGGTCCTCAAATGAGCGTTAAAGTTGACTCAACAACGAAAACTTCTTGCTGTAAAAAATATTAAAACGACGAGACCGAATCTTGTTTATATTGTAAATTAACCCTTCTCTAATTTCTAGCAAATTTAACCAACGCCTGACCGATGTGATAAACTTTTAATGAGTTAACAGATGGTCCTATCACATATGCAGAAATTAAAAAAGTTATATCAAATTTAAAGAAAGGTAAAGCAGCAGAACCAGACAGAATATTAAATGAAGTTGTTAAATATACTGGAAATTTTTTGTCTAAATCGTATCTTAAATTGTTTAATATTATTTTGAAGTCAAGCTTATACCCCAAGTCTTGGAGGGATTTATTTATCATTCCAATTCATAAATCAGGAAGTAAAGATGACCCAAATAATTACAGGGACTTATCTTTAATGAATTGTCTCCCAAAAATCCTGAATGCAATATTGAATAATAGATTAGCTAAATTAATAGCTAATAAATTATGCAATTCACAGTTTGGATTTAGGGAAATTCATCGTACAGCAGATAGTGTCTTTATTCTGAAATCACTTATAAATAAATATGTGCATAAAAATAAAGGCAAAATATATGCCTGTTTTGTAGACTTGAGAAAGGCGTTTGACACTGTATGGAGAGAAGCCTTGTTATATAAATTATGTAATATAGGAGTGGGTAGCAAATTTTATAATTTTATCAAAGAACAATATAATGCTACTAACTCCTCATTAAAATTTAAAGACAAACACTCAAGATTTTTTAATATTATTAGGCGGGTAAAACAAGGAGATTCATTAAGCCCTACATTGTTTAATATTTACATTAATGATATAGTGGAAAACTTTGTCAAAGACAATTGTTGTCCATTAAAACTAATAAATAGTCAGATAGGGAGTCTTTTGTTTGCTGATGATCTTCTTATTCTATCAGAAAGTAAAGAAGGCCTTCAGAATAGTTTACATAACTTATCTAAATATTGTGATAAATGGCAATTAAGTGTAAACATAAATAAAACCAAATCAATGATATTTCAACAAAGAAATTTAAAACCAGAACCCACTTTCGTAACTTATAAAAATCAAGATATTGAAAATGTTAATGAGTATACATACTTGGGAATCTTATTTAAACCAAATGGTAATTTAACGCATAGTATCTCAGAACTTGTGAAAAAGGCCAAAAAGGCTCTTTACGGCATGAGAAATTACACAAAATGTTTAAATAATTTGCCTGTTAAAGTAACTTGCAATTTATTTGATTTATTAGTGAAACCTATAATGACTTATAACTCTGAAATTACTTTTCAAGATACTTATGCTACATATTATAGAGCTAAAAACAGAGCAAATAGATCTGGTAAAACTGTAAACCAGATAAATTTCATAGATAAAAATCCAATTGAAAATACACATTTGGCATTCTGTAAAAACACTTTAGGTGTTAGAAAGAGTGCTTCCAATTTAGCATGTCGGCTAGAATTGGACAGACTACCTATTGAATCTTACATTAAGACTCAGACCATTTTATACTTCACTAGATTATTCAAGGCAGAGAAATTAAATCCTCTCCTTATACTTACTCAAAATCTTGATTCCAGTGGTATTTATACTTGGTATACTTATGCAATGGACATTATCAGAGAATCAGACATTGACATAGATATATTACATTGCAATAATAACAATAAAATAAATTTAAATAGAAAATATATAAAACATACAATTAACTCATTTTATGAAAAATTAATTAATAATAAAATGTCTTCTATTGATGAATCAAGCAAGCTTTTATTATATAAACAACTAAAACCTAACGAAACCCCCAAAAAACTATATCTTACCTCTATGAATTCTGAATATAGACGTTTAATCACAAAATTGAGAATAAGTGACCATAATCTTTTGATTGAAAAAGGACGACACCTTAAAATATCAAGAGACCAGAGACTATGTAATTTTTGTAATTTGTTAGAAGACGAAAAACATTTTTTACTCGATTGTAAACATAATTATAATATTAGATCTATATTTTTAGACATTTTAACAAAGGAAAATGATGAATTTAGTAGTTTGTCAACAATAGACAAAATTCTTTATATCTTGAACCCATCTACACCATCCCAAGTAAATAGACTAGGTTCCTTTATCAAAAAGTCACTAGTACTGAGGACAGGGGACTCTTAAATATTTGCTTGTATATATATTGTATTTGTTTGTTTGATATGCCACAAACTGTATAAGTTTAATGACAATAAACTTTGAATTTGAATTTGATAAAAATGTTTCTCGTCACTAGTGAGAGAACAACTCGCGTGGAATTTCCCACCAAATCTATTCGGAACACAATCCTCGGTGTTTTACATTATGTCATTAGAGAAAAAGTTTCTACAACTTAAACACGTTAATTATGAAATTTCTCACATCTTGTTAAATAAATTTTGAAATGTTTAAAAACTCGGCAAGCCTCGTTTTCAAACATTTGCAAAATTTAAGAAACTATATTTCTCTAATTTCTAGCAAATTTAACCAACGCATGACCGGTGTGATAATAAAGAATCCACAACTGCATTGAGTGAGAAATGACATTTCTACACTAGAGATAGTTAAATTTTCAAATTTTTAAACGCGAGGCTTGACTATGGAGTGTGTAGAAATGTCGTTTCTCACGAGATACGGTTGTGGATTTTATTTCTCTAATGATATAAAGGAAAATTTGGACAAATTAGTGACCCTCTTTTCTGACAATCTGAAACAAATGTTTCTTTGAGCGTGACGTCATCAGACATGGCCGTCTTTTTTTCATGGCGTCACAATGGTTAAGTCGGAAAAAAGCCAAACATATTTGACGTCATAATTGAATTTAAGCCAATCACTTGCCTTAAGGAGGTTTGCTCCTCATGTTTTGGGATTTCTGTCAGATTTTCGGAATCCTCTGGTTTTATCCATGTATAAGCATTATAATTTTTTGCCCATTGACCCCCTTATTTTTTTCCATAATTTCATTTTAAATATCTTTATGGGCATTCTGTAAAATTTTCATTGAATTCTATTTATTCTGTCACATTCATTCATGGTCAGACCTTGTAAATGTTAATCCTATGAAAAATCAGAGGAGTTCGGTTTCCCGCCAAATTTTCAATCACTTAAATCTCAAAAACAAGATCATCAACCTATCAATTTTTGTCACTTAAATTGTTACTTTTTTAATATTCTAACAAAAAATCATGATTATTTGAAATCCTATTTATTTTCAAATGGAGTAGCGAACCCCCTTAATTATTTACATTATTTCATTAGAGAAACATTTTCTACAACTTAAACACGTTAATTATGAAATTTCTCGCACCCTGTTAAATAAATTTTCAAATGCCTAAAAACTCGACAAACCTCGTTTTTAAACATTTTCAAATTTATTTAACTCGATGTGAGAAACTTCATAATCAACTTAGTTCTCGTTGTAGAAACTATATATATCTTACTGCAACATAAAAATGGCTACCGATTATACAGCTGGGTGAACTTCATAATCAGTGCGTCAAAACATAATTCAATTGCCAACAATTCTTTCAAAGACAGGAAAAAAATACATACCTCGATATATATAAAATTTTCAGCTTTCAAAAGTGTCAAAATTCCTACTGCTTTCGATTTTTATAGCGACTGCTAGTTTAGCAAAGTCATGTTTTATTTTTTTAATCGTGGCTTTGCTAAAAGATTAAACTGTCTGGTATATAACCATTTTGGTTTTTTGATTGAGTAAATTTCACAAAAAAAATTTTTGAAATCGACGAAAAAGCAGAATCTGATCATGGATTTAGATGTTTTTTCATGATGATATCTGATGTTATCGTGATGATATCTGATGATATCTGATGCTGATTTGGTCAGATATCACCACGATTATAATCTAAATACATGACTAGATTTTTTTTTAATTTTCATCCGATTTACATTGTTTTATAGTTTAAAATTACCACGAGATAAAGGTCACATATCGGACAGATTTATACAATGCCAGAGAATATGTGTTTAATGCTGTAGGTTTTTTTTTCTGACAGGTTTGTGAGGTGGGTTACTTATTCCATAATTATCATTAACCTGTTCAATTATTCCCTAGTTTTTCTATTCGCTATTCTCAATTCGTCTTTTATTTGTTTCTTTTCCCATTTTCTTCGTTTGCATATTTTCTATTTCCGATGTTCTTTTGACTAGCTTTTTATATCTTTCTCTCTTTACTATGTTTGACCCAGAAGCCATACGTTTTTGAGAAAAACTAGAAACTGGTACTCGCAACAATTTCGACCGAGCAAATACATTAAAAAAGAGTACTTTTGGTTGAAAGAAACACTGATACATATGGGTCTTTTTGACATATCGAAAGACCACCCTCCATGAGCATGCATAGTCTACAAATGACGCGATTTCCTGCAGCAGCGGAACTCCACCACTTCTAAGGGGACGACCATTTGATTTTCGGGGGGGGGGGGCTTTGGCGATTAATCTTGATGCCAGTGTCGGTCGTCCCCTTACATTATGAAATAAAACCCAAATACCTCGTTTTCTAGCTATACAGATTTTGGACATAAGTATTCGCACGCATAGATATTTTCCTAAATATTTCATGCAATACTACAATTTTTCAAAAAATTATCATAAAGCTATTTCTTAACCGAATTTTATGAAAACTTAGAGTATTATGTTGTTTGATTGTTTATTCAGGGATAATTTTCTGATATTTCAAAAATAATTGATTTAAACATGATGTTAAAAAATAAGGTCACCATTCCCTATTTATGTAAGTAAAATTGTGACATCAAAATTTTACTTCTTGTTTAAATCGCTGCTTCTTTTTAATTACTTTAAAGAAATTGACACTGAAATGAGCATTCAAAGTATACGACATTTTGAGTTTATTGGTGTAAATTTGACTGAAATCAAATAAGATTTGGCTTCACAATAATTTTTTGAAAAAATGTGATTTGTAGATAAATATATTTCACTTCTTGGCAATTTTAACGCTAGAACGGGCGATCTATGTGATTATACATTTATTGATGATGATAATAACCACAATTGTGTTGAAAATTTTAATATGTATCTATCTGAATTTGATATACCTTTAGTCAGAAAAAACTCTGATAAAGCTAAAAACAACTTTGGGAAATTACTGATAAATCTATGTAAAGGACAAAATTTATTTATTATGAATGGACGAGTAGGAGATGACAAAAATGTTGGTAACTATACATGTAGAGATGTTAGTGTTGTTGATTATTTTATTTGTACATCGTTTTTTATTAAATGCATAGATAATTTTACGATACTTGAATTTAGCAGGCTTTTTTCTGATGTACATACTCCTCTTAGTATAATGTTAAAAAAGAAATCTTTCTCGAGTAATCAGACTAGAAATGATGAAAACGTACCTACAAAACAAATTGAAATGCTAAAAAAATGGGATAATGATAAACTACAAGAATTTAGAGGTAATTTTAATAGACAAAATATAAATGATCTACAAAATAAACTCCGAGCTATAACTCACGACACTGTTTCACAAGATCAAATAAATTCAATAGCGAATGACTTTGG
>MJUU01067141.1:8023-27043 GCA_002080025.1 Modiolus philippinarum | reverse complement strand
ATTTGGCCCCGTTCGGCCCCTCATAGCTGGGAAAGGAAACAAGTTATCGAAAATCTAATAACTCAACACCATATTAATTTTTCACAAGGAATCCATTGAAAAAAACTGCATCAAAATCGGACTAAAAATAAAAAATTTATTTTTTTGGAGATTTGCCCCTGTTGGGCCCCATTTATCTCGTAAGCGGTACATGCTACGTGAAATCCATTGGCGTGCTCCAGATTGGAAATTTTCTCAGGAGCACACTGAAACAAACCCCATCAAAATCCAATAAATAATAAAGATTCTACAGTCAAATATGTAAAAACATCAAATTTAACCCTTTTTGGCCCCTTATTTAAAAACGGGTGGGGCCACAACAACCAAAACTTAGCCAAGCCTTCCTTTTCTGCCAAGGACCATTGTGTTAAAATTTCATAAGGATTGGTCAACTGAAACTTAAGTAATCGACCAAAAACAAAAGTGTCTACAGACGACGACGACAACGACAACGACGACGACAACGACGACGACGACGACAGTTCCATACCATTATACGACCGCAAAAATTTTTGCGGTCGTATAAAAACCAAAATATCTATGAAATTGAAGTGTATATACTTATAATTGTGTTCCTACATGAAAATTCTTTAACTAAATTTTAATTGACGAAAAACAATTAACCTGAAGTGCTACAACAGATTCAAGATAAACAACCCTTAGCTCTACCGTGTTCATTCATTAGTGATTCCCTCTCAATGTATTGATGTATTGATTTTTATATGAACGTAAAAATTTTGGGGGTCGTATATTGGTATGGTGCTGTCGTCGTCTGTTGACACTTTTGTTTTTCGTCAATAACTTTTGTTCCAGTAAATCAATCCTTATGAAATTTTAACATAATGTTCTTTGGTACAAAAGGAGGGCTTGCAGTTGTTTTGGTCATTGTGACCCCACCCGTTTTTAAAACAGGGGCCAAAAAGGGTTAAATTGGGTGTTTTCACATATTTGTCTGTAGAATCTTTATTATTAATTGGATTTTGATGGGTTTCTTTCATTGTGCTCCTGAGGAAATTTCCAATCAGTAATATGCCAACGGATTTCACGTAGCATGTACTGTTCCCCAGATAAATGGGGCCCAAAAGGGGCGAATCCAAAAAAATTATTTTATTAATTTTTTGTCCAATTTTGATACAGTTTTTTTCAATGGAATGCTTATGAAAAATGAACACAGCACTCTGCTATTAGATTTTTGGTAACTTGTTTGTTTACCTAGCTATGAGGGGCCAAATGGCTAATTTGCAGATTACCTAAAAATTTTATTTTTCATCGGATTTTGATGGGATTTTTTTCTTTAGATTCCTCTTGAATGTCAATGGATTTGTCGTAGCTCTTACCGTTTTCGAGCTATAAGGGGTCAAAGGGGCCAAAACTGCAAACTTGCAGATTACGTGAAATTTTTTTTTTCGTCTGAATTCGATGGGATTTTTTTCTTAGGATTCCACTTGATATAAGCTTTCAGTAATATGTCAATGGATTTGGTGTAGCTCTTATAATTACCGTTTTCGAGCTATAAGGGGTCAAAGAGGAACCATACGGAGTCATGAGGGCTAATTTTCATTTTCCCTTGTTTGTGTCCAGCTATTTACTGAGTCAATCCCCTTATTGTGTCCATGCAATTATTGTGTCAAGCTCTTTAGTATGTCCACACTCACTTTCAATTACACTTGTTCAAATTTCAGTGGTCGACATGTTGGGTCGTATCATGCTGCTCTTGGCGTAGCCCTTTATTTTCGTATAGTATCAGAACTTTAATCCAGTTTGAACACGATTCAGAAGTCCCATATTCCTGGCTACTATACAGATAAAAATCTAATCGCAGACATATAAAACTAGAGAGTCAAAACTCTATTATATGCAGGGATGGGGTCAATTACTTTTAAATGTAATTGAATACATTACAATTACTTTGCTTTGGAAATGTAATCAATTACATTACAATTACACCATTTTTTATTTGTACTTGATTACAATACATTATTTTCCTCTGTTGTAATCATGATTACAAGCAGAGACATATAATTATAGAGATTGGCAACTCTACTATCATGCTATACTGATCACAACAAACATGATACAGCCACATCAGAACTTCTTAAACTACTTTTAATTTAGTTGACATATTTCTAATCCGAAAAGTGAATTGTTTCCTGAATTATTTTATAGTATAGTTTAGAAAATTTTAATTGAAAATATTGATGAACAAAAAAGATATTGACAAAAAAAAGCTGGGACTTCATGTGAAAATCTGACGACGAAAATCGTGATGTGCCTTGTTTACTTTTGAAACTCCTCTTTTATTTCCGTGATTACAATATCCTAGTTATGAAAACTGGAAAGTATTTTACATTGTTGGTAGAGTTTAGATAGTTTTATTATGATATTTTCATATATTATTGAGATATTAGCGCTTTTTCTTGTGAAGTGGAAGTTTTATCGAAGTCTCGATGGCGGCGAGATTTCACGGGAATTCATCATGTTGCCAATCTCTTTAATTATATGTCTCTGTTACAAGTGATTACTTATGAATACATATGTCTTTGAAAGATACCAGTCCCTGTTGAAACAGAGATCATTGCGTAAACATACATTTACGCTTTCCATACAAAGGTCATTTAATCTGAATTTTTTGTTCATCTTTTGATAAGTAGATCAAAATTGTTCAATTACAAATGCTTCATTCTAAGCATTTTATATTTTAAGTGTAATTCTTTAACTAATGCCAGATACTTGTGTTGTGGAGAAGTATCAGTTTTTATAATAATATCGCAGTGGTCATAATATGTTAATTTTGGTGAAGTGATATTTTCTTTTCATGGTTGATACAACAGTATTTTCATTAAAGCTGCATCTTTTTCGACTTGGAAATGATATATTACTCAGTGTTTCTCTATTAACAAAACAAAGTTAAGAAATTGTTTTGAAATTATTGTTAAAATCTGGCAATTGTTTATCCAGTATTTACACTAATTAGTATTGACAATTTATTTTTTGTTTATTTAGCCATATTAGTTGACATCTACATGTTTTTATTAGAATTATTAGCTTGTCATTTTTATGACCCAGAGGGACGCATTTCAATTGGGCGGATTTTTAAATTCTCAGTATTTTCAATTGGGCGTTTTTTAGTTTTGCATTTGGGCGGAGTGGATTTACAAGTAAAACAAAAATCAATATAAAAGAAATGAAAATTTGGTGACATGACACGAGAAGAGTTCATTTAAGTTTTGGGATACATATTTCAAGTCCAAATAGGCATGTAAGGACATGTAAATATGCAGTATCTCACAAAGTTTTACAAATTATTTGAAAGACAATGCCCATTTCTAAGTCTGTGGCTGAAAGACATTATAAGAAACTGTGAATGGTATTTTTTATCAAATACGTTATAATAAGATTGCGTATGTCACATGAGGTAAAGATTTGTCAATGAGTGTTTTCGTCTAACAGTACCCTCTTTGTTTGATAATTTTTAGAAACAGTCTTGAAAAAAAACTTGAAACGCCGATTATATCAAATAACTGACAATTTTTTATGAAACTCTGCATAGATGTGACTACAATTCTGCCTTGCTAAGTGCATTTTTGTTTTTAAAAGATTGTTTCATTAATCCTTTTACTGGTAAATCACAGGAAATCTGCCTACCTGCAAAAAGTAAAATCTGCCCAGTTACAAATCATTTTCTGCCCAGTTGAAAAACTATTTCCGCCCAGATGAAATACAAATCCGCCCGATTGCAAAACTACCACCTAGAGATATGTACATGATTGTCTTTAATTTAATTTATTAAAACAGGTAAACAATTATTGAAGGAATACAAGTGAATGTTATTTCTTTAAAAGTTAACAAATTAAGTTTTTGAAAATAAATATTGTTATTATGTGCATCTCAGACCTTTACCAGTTTCTTCCCTTCCATACTTAAAAGGTTAAAAAAAAAAAGTAAAATGGAACTAAGGTTGATTTCTGATTGATTTTCATATGAAAGTCTTATTGATATTTATATATTTTAAATTAGGTAAGGACTTATGTTATTGTAATTTTAGACTTGTTAAGAATAAACTTGAGTATGTATACATGTTTGGAATAAAAAAGATAACAGGAAACACCTACAATGGCCGAAAAACATAGCCACATGCCAGAAAGTAAATAGGAACTGCACAAGAAAAAAACCCACAATAAAAATACAAAAGACAAACATAAACAACGATAGGAACTCGGGACAGCCGGACTTGGTACCGGCACTAGCAAAAGCCAGCGGTAGGGTTAAACCGGTTTATGGGTACCCAAACCTCCCCTTTCTCTGTCCCGTTTCCCTATCGTAGAATAAACATACGAATAAAACCCATACAGGTAGACTACTAACTCCATGACCACAATCTAGAAAAGAAAAATGGGGGGACAAAACGTAATTTTGAAAGATGGTTCAAAGAGTGCTCGCCGCTAAACTGCCGGCTAGCTCAAGGAGCCTAGTCTGCTGGTAAAACACTGTCGCACTACGGAATGTTTGTATACATGTATACATGGAATATATATTTTGTATATTTGATATATGTAACAATCACTGAATAATCATAAAGTAATCAAAATGTAATCATGATTACTCATATTTTTCAGCTGTAATTGATTACAATTACAAGTAATCTAAAAAGAGCTTGATTACAGATTACACATGCTTATTGAAGAATTTGTAATCAATTACAGCTGATTACGATTAATGATTATGATTACCCCAAACCTGATTATATGTATTACACATTGTCAGTCATAACATGAACATGATACAGCCACATCAGACTTCTGAAACTAGCTTTAATTAGTGGATGTGAATTGTTTACATGTACATGTTCCTTAATGATTTTATGGCATTTGTATGGTGTAGTTTAGAAACTTTGAAATAAAAGTATTGATTAACAAATAAGATATTGCTAAATTTATCAGTCTTCACATGAAAATCTGAATTAAACACTGTTTCTATTAAATAGTGGTGTGTCTTGATGAATTTTGAAACTCCTCTTTTATTTCCATGGTTACAACTTTCATGACTCTCTAACTATAAACAGAAAAGTCTTTTTAATTGATGGTGTAGTAAAGATAGTTTTTCATATATTATCTAAAATAATAGCTTTTTATTTTGTGAAGTGAAAGTTGATATTGAAGTCCCAATGGTAGCTAGCTAGATTTCATGAGAATTTGTTGACATGGACAAATAAATATAAAAGAAAAAACCTTTTGGCCCTTGGACATGTTGGATAAACATGTACATGTCGAGTAATGTTTTGTTTGTTTATTTCAATAGTTTACAGGAAGAAATGGGTACTTGCTACTCTAGTTTCCCCTTTTTTTGAATATACAATAGTTAGAAACTTGGCCTAGACCGAATTATCTGTTGTTTACAAAGCTACCTTTATCGTTCTATGCATGTTTATCTTTTACTGATCTGACTTATTTTTTATATTGCTTTGTGTTTTACTGATCTGACTTTTTATTTTTATTTTTTACATTTGTATATTGCTTTGTCACAAAGCAATATAGAAAATAAAAAAAATAAAAAGTCAGATCAGTAAAAGATAAACATAGAATGATAAAAGTAGCTTTGTAAACGACTGATAATTCTGTCTAAAACTCGGCCCACATTCAGTAATGGTGCACTTGGTTGTTTGAACCATATTGTTTCAACACGTTGTACATACATCTTTACCTTATATTCAGTCCTATGTAAATTTGCAACATCTTTCAAAATACTGTCCCCTATCATTTGACTATCTGTATCACCAATAATGTACATTTGTAAAGGAGAAGATGTCCATCTAAACATTGACCCAACTGTGGTTTTGAATTTCTCCTGAAGATTATAATTATTTTTAGCATTTGTAAATATAATTATTACGTTGATATCATTAATTGGATTGTCTGTATTGGTATTTTTTGCTACGGGGATCTCTTTTACACTCTGTAAATGAATTTTCACTTCTCCAACACCTTTTTGTCCCGTTTCAACTTTCACAGACTTAGCGTTTGAAAGAGTTGAGTCCAGTCCATTGAAAATTGAAGTTGTCAATATTAATTGGTAGGCTATAACAATTAAGACACAAATAAGAATAAGAGACAGTATTTTGCGGACGCTTGATGATTGCATAGTCTGCCTTCTCGTCTTCTCTTATCTTGTGGTTATTGGATGCATTTTGCATTGAGTGAAAAAGAAAATAAGTATGCAATCCCGGTATTGTAACACAAATACTACTCGGGTAATTAGCCATAAATAAATGGGTTATTTTGTTTTCTCCTTTGTCATCAAATATGTCATATTTGAGCCAAAAAGTTAGTGGTCTTTGAGACTTAACAGAAAATTCGCCGAAATTGTAACTGAGTATTTTTTTTTAAATTTAATTGGTGAAAAAGATTGTCTTAAAAATCCTTAAAATATGGTTGCCAGTCAGAATTTTAATAAAAAAAGTGGTCTTTGAGACTTTCAGAAAATTTATCAAAATTGGAATCAAATACTTTTGAAATCCAATTGGTGAACTGATTGACCTTATCAAAACAAATTAAAAGTATGGTTGCTGGATGGAATTAAAAAGTATAGTGGTATTTGATACTTCCAGGAAGTTTAACAAAAATGGAATACAATATATCTTTTTAAACCAATAGGTGAAAATGATTGACCTTATCCAAATGGGTTCTTAAAGTATGGTAGTTAGGAAAATTCCAGAAGATAATTGGTCTTTTAAACTGACTTTCAGGATATTTACCAAAAGTTCAATCACATTTTGGAATTCTATAAGTTTTCAATTTTTTTTTTCAAAATACTTGCCAAAATATAAAATTATATGCTAATATGTCCAAAAATATCAGTCTTTGACATTTTCAGGAAATTTACCAAAGTTGAAAATGGAATCAAAATGCTGAAAGCTTTTTGCACAAACATCTACAGACAATGCACAACAGTTCTACAACCGAGTTAAATCCATAAACCCAATAAAAAGAGATAATGTAGACGGTGTTTGTGTAGAAAAGTGTTAATGCTCTTTGTTGAAGGCAGTGTCGTCCGGTGACCTGTTTTGACGCGAACCAGAAATGACGCCTCATATTTTATTTGTGACGTACAATTTTTCTACGTTAGTAATGACGTCATTAATGATATCTAATTGTAAGTAGATTGCAAACGTTAAATGATGGCTAAGGCCTGTCAAAATAGCACATAAAATTATGTGACTTTACTAAATTGCATACAAAAAAGTACAATTTTCCTTAACACCGAAACCCACTATCCGTAAAACATTGAGTAAAAATCCATTTGGGTGTAAACAGACAAACCAAATTGGCTCCGCTGCTCTCATTGATATGTTTTTCGAAATTCAAAAACGTTTCATCGAAACTCGTCGAGTATTTGAGAGGATTATAATCTAGAAGTAGAGTCTTCTCTTATATATTTGTTTTCTAAAAACATACAAGTTTCTGTGCCATGTTTTGTACGTACATGTTCAGGCTTCTGATTCTGTACCTTAAAAGTAGTAAGAAATATTTGTATTTCAACTATTGCACAATATTTCTGAACGGTAGCTGTCACTGATGAATCGCAGAGAGTTTTTTTGAGATTTGTACAATCTAAAACCAAGGTAAAAGATCACATTCAATGTTTAACTGATGATAGTGGAGAAATTGATACGGACGATGTTGTCAAGGCTGAAATATTAAACCAATACTTTCAGAGTGTTTTTACTGAAGAACCAAACACAGAAATCCCACCTTTTGGTATCAGAACTGATAAAACTTTAGACAACATAAACTTTCAAGAAGGGCAAGTTAAAAAAATTATTAAGCCAAATTAAAGAAAGCAAATCACAAGGAGTAGATGCAATACACCCCAAACTACTGAAAGAAACTATGAATAGTATATACAAACCTGTCACAATGATCTTCAAGAATCAATGGAAGAAGGTAATATACAAACTATATGGAAAAAGGCCAATGTAACACCAATAGATAAAAAGGGTCCAAGACATGAAGCCTCTAACTATAGACCAATAGACCATATCCGAGCTGTGGTATCGGGATTTACCTGACCACTTTTCAACACGTCACAGTATAGAAAACGTCACGTCACAAAGCCTACAACGTTATTCAACTGGTCACATGGGGCGGACATGTTTGTGGCGTAGGACGGACAAACAACAACTGGTATATCTAAATACCAGAACTCGGATATGGCCTATTAGTCTCAGGCTGACGTCTATATTATGCAAAATCATGGAAAGAATAATCAGAGACAAACTAATGGAACACATGAAAGAAAATGACTTGTTTACCAAACACCAACACGGCTTCAGGAAAGGAAAATCATGTACAACGCAGATGAGAGAGGTTAAGGAAAATTGGACGCAAAATTTAGACAACAAAAATGTTATTGAAGGTGTAACACAACTAATTCGGAACCCAGTCAGACACATATGTGAATATAGTCCATATTTGAGACGACATAGTTCCGAAAAAGTGTCAATAGCGTCGAAGATTAAAAATGTTGGCGAGTTATTATGAATTAAATTGCAAAGGCATTCAATAGCGAATCTTTTAAGCCTAAATTTATACGATTTCGATGGAAATTTAAGATTTTATCAAAGTTGAAAGCGGAGGTATTTTCCCCGTGAAAACACAGACAGGAGGTACCTATCCCTGGGTTGTGACCTTCCGGGAACCAGTTTTTTCTTATATTACAGTTAAGGTCGGTTGATCTTTTCATGAAGGTGTACCGAAGGATGTGTCTTTCAGAAGAGACATGTGTCATTTTATTTGAACTTCAGATAAAAATTCTACGAGCACAGAAACATGTGCAATTTAACATGGGAGGCAATGGGAGACGGAATTAGTTGTGTTACACCTTGAAGCCATCTATTTCGACTTCCAAAAAGCCTTTGACAAAGTCCCACATCACCGACTATTGCAGAAACTTAAAGGGTATGGAATAATTGGCAAACTCCGCACATGGCTACAAATTTCCTACATGATAGACAACAAAGAGTAACCCTGAATGGGACACACTCAAACTGGCGACCAGTAACAAGCCGCATACCCCAAGGGAGCATATTAAGCCTATTCTTTTTACAATATACATCAATGACCTCCCTGACGTAGTTGATAATATGGTAAAACTGTTTGCAGACGGTACTAAATTATATGCAGTAACAAATACAGATGATGAAGTGGGTAGCTTGCAGAAAGATGTAGACAATTTAGGGAACTGGTAGAACACATGGTTACTGAAATTCAACAATGTCAAAAGGCAAACATGTTCACTTTGGTCCTGAAACTGTGAAAAGTACGGAAGCGTATTAAGGACATGCATAAATTTTTTTTTTAAATTATTTCGCCACGGCGAGTTACAATCTCGCCACGGCGAGTTACTATCTCGCCGCGGCGAGTTAACAAAAAAGGTTATCTCGCCGCGGCGAGTTAACAAAAAAGATTATCTCGCCGCGGCGAGATACTATCTCGCCACGGCGAGTTAATATCTTGCCGCGGCGAGTTATTATCTCGCCACGGCGAGTTAACAAAAAGGGTTATCTCGCCGCGGCGAGTTACCAAAAAAGATTATCTCGCCGCGGCAAGTTACTTTTTTATGCTACGGCGAATTATTATCTAGAAGCTCACATGAGCCGATTTGGCTTGCCTGGGTTTAACATCAAATACCTATTTCAACTATTTAAATGTTGACCTCTTCCATAATCCTGATTGCTTCTGTGAACATGTGCCAGAGTACTCAAGTCATTGTTTTTCTCGAATGCCCATTTTACATAGGTCTTCGTATTGCACTTATAAGGACATTAAATTTCATTGACATAAATATTGAATATTGCTTTTTGGTAGCGATTTATTGAATGAGGATGAAAATCTGACCGTCTTTTTTTCCCCGTGCAGCAGTATATTAAAATGCAAAACNCCCCCCCCCGTGCTGAGCAGTATATTATATACAAAACGATTTAACTGACTGATTACAATCTTGAAATTTGCTGCTGTTGTTTTTAGACTGTATTCATATGTATTTGTTATTATATTTTGACGTTTTCATATTAATAAATGTATTTAATGTTTCACTGCAGTAGGTTGTAAAAGCTTATTTCCAATCCAGTGTTGTAATTTTATAGCAGTAAATATGTTTAAACTAAACTAAACTAAAGGTACGGTGAACCAGTCAACATGGCTTATATTGCCATAAGTAAAACATACGCGGCGAATTCCTGATAAAGAAAAGCTAAATTTGTCCATGCTGATTTGTTTTGTCAAGTTTAAATACTATAAGAATTTAGAGATTAAGTTTTATAAAAGGGTTTGATATGTTAATTTCCACGGACCATGAAATTCTTAAGCAATCTTGTGTACAAATCTCGGAGTATCCTTAATTCATCTAAATGAATTTTTCATTATTTTAAGACATTTTGTCTGATACTTCAGTAGAAAACTATAAAAGATGAAGTTTCAATTTGAATAACAAACACGTTTGTCTGCAATTTGGAACTAAATCTGAAGATGATAGTTGAATTATTTGTCCTTTTACCAGTAAACTAGTCATATATGTTTTTAGGAACCTCTGGACAAATTGGAATCAAACTTGGCCATAATGGTTCTTAGATGGTCCTGTTGAAAATTCGAGCCCACAGGGTTCAATTCAAGATAGCTGCAAATGGGGATCAACAGGTGTTAACTAATGACCTAAAATGCATACGTTGAACGATCTGCGCCTCCGCAGATCATCAAGTTCTATGCAATCTGCGCTTGAAGAGCGTAAACTTCAACAAAATTATCAATTTTCGTCTGGTTGCAGATTACTTTTCCGGGCGTAGATTGCTTAGTACGGAGAGCAAGTTGTATATATTCAAACAATATCTTTACAGAATTTTATATCTTATTCAGGTTACATACATGATACCCTGGATGTCAAGTTATATTTCCTGAGGCGAAACCGAAGGAAATATCATAAATATCCAGGGTAAGTCACGCTACATACCCCGTCTTTAACCTGAATTATATTTATTTTCCGATGAACAGCCCCGAAAATGAAATGATCCCCTACAAATATTTATTTTCGATCCATTCTGCCGTTTTCATGTAATGACGCTGTGAATTTCCACGACCACGTTTGTTCCCTAGCTTTTTACGAATAAATGCTGATATTCAACGAATGATATCCAATCACAAACAGGCTTACATCTATACATCGGAATATATTAAATTCGTACTGTAGTTTGCGTTTTGGTTAATGAGGATGCAGACTGGCTTACTATGTGGATACTAATTGATTTCTTTGGTTATATTGGAATTTATTTTATGCCAGACTTAACTAATCGATCACTCATCGATAAAAATCGAACAGTAATCGATTGATTAGTTCGACTAATCGAACTCTTTGAGGAGTTTGACCAACTGTTTTGATCACTGAAATTTTCCTTTCACTTTAGAAAATGTTTAGTACCATCAGTAACAGTTATGTAGATTGGTTAGTCAAAATATTATAATACAATTTAGATGGCTGATGTTAATGCTGTGTTATTGAACAACTGATCATTAATCAGTCTAAAATTGATCACAAATTTCTAATAAAAATCATCGATCACTCCTCAGAGAGTTTGATCGATAAATGTTCGATTAGTTGGACTAATCAATTGATTACCGTTCGATTTTTATTGATGAGTAATCAATTATCAATTCGATCGATTAGTTATGTCTGGTTTTATGCGGAATAAATACTGATTGTATACACTATATAGTTTGCGTTATTGTGTATTTTGTGTACTTGAATTTGGTACCGGTCATTATTGTATGCTGTTCAAGCTGATGTATAGTGATAAGTAAATACATCATAAATCCATCAGTTTTTTTTTTTCTTCTTTTTACAGAAACATTGTATTATAAAGACGGGGAACGCTCGGAAATGCAAACCAAACCTTTAAATTTTAGTGCATTTCATGGCTATGTTTTTGTGTGTTCTTTTGTCACAAGCTGTGTAACTGCAAGCCGTTGAACTGCAAATTAAACAAACTAAAATTTCATACATATGTATTTTGTAACATGTGCATGACTGCATGCCGTTTTTTTATTATTATTTTCAAGCATGCTACTCAAAAGGATTTCATTTTTATCACAAAATTTTACAAAAGACAAGGTTACAAGGATATTATATCCGATTCCGAATGCAGTTCGTGTTTCTGCCACAAAAGATGTCAACGTACATCAAGACCTAAAATTCAAGATTTCGAGAGTTATGATAAAACATATAGACTGTCATGATTTTATGTAACCATTCCAAGGAAAATTACTAAAAATAAACATTCCATTGAGGGTGATTGATCTGCTTTTATTTTTATTCACCATTTTTATTTCTTTTTGTTTTTGGACAAAAAGGGTTCATTTAAAAATAAAAATTTCAGAATTATTCATAATGTAATCTAGTACTTCCATTTACAAAATTGTTCTCCAGGGATGCAAATTTTACAGACCAACAGTAAAATGTTTAAGGCTCTCTCTTAATAACAAACAGAAATAAATATCAGCAAATATAAAGACAACAATAACATATCAATATTTAAATAATATACACATTCATTAGCTTAATAGCAAAAACAATACATATCTATTAGAGATTTAACAGTTTATAAAAAAACTGAATTCAAAAACAGTTTTCGAGTTGTTGAGAGTTCATACATTTGGTCCACTAAAAGAGAAGCTTGTTTTATATATTTCTGTATTGGTTTTTGGATAAGAAAATTGTCTGATGGTGAAAATCTGGTATTGTATGAGTCATTATCTTTTGCAGAATCAAGTAGGTTTTATAATAATAATAATAATGATAATTATAATAATAAAAATAATAAAAGATAAGTATTTGATGTTAAACCTAGGCAAGCCAAACCGGCTATGTGAGCCTCTAGATAATAATTCGCCGTGGCATTAAAAAGTAACTCGCCGCGGCGAGATAATCTTTTTTGGTAACTCGCCGTGGCGATATAGTAACTCGCCACGGCGAGATAACCTATTTTGTTAACTCGCCGCGGCAAGATAATAACTCGCCACAGCAAGATAACCTTTTTTGGTAACTCGCCGCGGCGAGATAATAACTCGCCATGGCAAGATAGTAACTCGCCACGGCGAGATAGTAACTCGCCGCGGCGAGATAATCTTTTTTGTTAACTCGCCGCGGCGAGATAACCTTGTTTTGTTAACTCGCCACGGCGAGATAGTAACTCGCCGTGGCGAGATAGTAATTCGCCGCGGCGAGATAACCTTTTTTGTTTACTCGCCGCGGCGAGATAACCTTTTTTATTAACTCGCCACTGCGAGATAGTAACTCGCAGCGGCGAGATAGTAACTCGCCACGGCGAGATAGTAACTCGCCGTAGCGAGATAGTAACTCGCTGCGGCGAGATAATTTAAAAAAAAAATTATGCATGTCCCTAATACGCTTCCGTAGAAAAGATACAATATGGATAATGAAATAATCACAACGACTAGTGAGGAAAAAGACCTTGGTATTACAATTGACAACAAGCTTAATTTCCAACAGCATATAAATTGCCAAGTTAAAAAGGCGACTAGGTTTAATTAATAGATCTTTCAAATATATTGATAAAGACATGTTCTTAACACTTTATAAAAGCGTAGTTAGACCACACCTATAGAATAAGCGAGCAATGTCTGGGCAGTAATTAACAAAAAGGAAGCCATCTTGTTAGAAAACGTTCAAAGAAGAGCTACAAGAACAATTAAAAGCTTAAAACATTTAAGATGCGGGGATAGATCAAGATTTCTAGGTCTACCAACACTTCAATACAGGCGTATTCGAGCAGATATGATAGAAACATTCAAAATTACTAAGGGCATAGACAAAATAGATGAAGATATAAACCTGTTACCAATGAGAGCTGAATCAACTACCACAGGAAATAAGTTCAAGATATATAAACAACAATGTCGCACTAATAGAAGGAAATATAACTTTAGCTAAATAATAGTAGATCACTGGAATATGCTGCCAAACAAAGTGCGGATTCAAAATCTGTAAATAGTTTTAAAAACTTATTAAACGAACATTGGAAGAACAACCCGATCAAATTTAGCGCCGATTTTAATGGACCGGAAGCGGACAGCAGTGATATAAATCTTGAAAGATCATATAAATGACATTTATTCTAAAGCATGCAGCAGAATAAATGTTCTGAGATTATTAAAATATTCTATTGATAGAAAGTCTCTTGAAAAAAATATATATTGGTTTCATTAGACCCATACTAGAATACGGCAATATAATTTGGGATAACTGCACTAAACAGGAATCTGATTTAATTGAGTCTGTTCAATATGAAGCTGCTCGTATTATTACTGGTATGAGGCGGGGTAGCTCCAGGTCCAAACTTTATTCAGAGCTTGGTTGGGATTCTTTATATGAATGCAGGAGAAAACAGAAACTTATATATTTATATAAATCCCTGCATGGGTTTCTGCCAAATTATATATCTGACTTGGTACAGTCTCATATCAATGAAAATAATGATAACTATAGGCTTAGAAACTCCAGATTTTTCAATATACCCAATGCCCAATGCTCATACAATAATCTATAAAAATAGTTTTTTCCCGAATACTTTTGATGCACGGAATAAACTTGATCCTGAAATTCAAAATCTTCCCTCACTGTCTTCGTTTAAACGTGCATTCGACATGGATCTGAAGCCCCCTCCAATACATTATTCTATTGGCTCTAGAACCTTGAATATTATATATTGTCAACTCCGTAATGAAGTAAGCAATTTAAAACATCATCTATATCTATCTCATCTATCTGAAAACTCTGGGTGTGCTTGTGGTGACAGTGTAGATGATAGTTATCATTATTTCTTTGTGTGCCGACAATTTGCTAGACAACGCAATCAATTATTCCTCGACCTCAACTCTTATACTGATATTCTTGATCTTAATTTACTTCTATTTGGTTCGGTTGATCTGTCTCAGGAGAATAATTCAGAAATTACATTGGCAGTTCAAAACTTTATTCATAATACTAAGAGATTTATATAATGTTTTGCATAATGTTTATTTATACATATACATGTAACACTTATATGTGTTTTGTACTATAATATATTTGTATGTGAACTTTCTGAGATATCATTGCTTCTTCTTATATTGCTTCTGTTGTTTTTACAGCACAAATATTCAATTTAACAGTATACATCCCTATTATAATGAATAACTTTACATATAATAAAGTTTTAAATGTTACAATTTGTAAATGTGATTTCTTTAGGCATTATAAGCTGTCAATAGAAAAAAATTAAAGTTTATTTGAATTATTCCAAAATAGAATAATTTATACATTTACATGGATGGACATGTAAACATGTAATATGTCAAAAATATATTTTGTTTTCATTTATATCTAAAATTAATGAAAAATTTCTATAAGTGATATTTCTACTCTGATCATAAGTAATCAATCAATCTTTTCTACAAAATTTTCAGATTTCAGTTAGATTTACAATATAAAGATTTGTTATTATGAATAATTTTGTGCTGTTGCAGTATTATATGGTTTGTACATGCATGTAAATATTTTATACTTGTTACTGTTCATCTTGTTATTAGGAGAAGATTTATATAGGCATTGCCTGTTATCTAATCCTATTGATTTTGATATCAATAAAATATTTGAAATTGAAAAATAAATGTTGAGATGGATCAGAGAGGTACACTTGCCTAAATTAGATCTCTACACACAGGTAACACAGGTAAGGAGAAGCAATGAAAATGTACTCTTAAAGACCCCAACCCCAATCTGAAATGATTACCTACAATATTTGGTAAGTTGGGGGAAAATGGTACTATGATTGAAAGTTTTGAAACAGAAAAAGATTTACCACGATCTTAAATATTTGTATGCAATTATAGCCATTGGTCATCAGATTTAGGAGAATATATATAGTTTATCAAATTTCTAAGAGAGAAAGAGTTTCTACAGGGTTTTCCTAAGTGCGTCATTTCGGGTCCCTTTGGTAGGCTGTGTGCCTGAATGCCAACATTTTATAAATCAAAGAATTCAGTGAGGATTATGGGGCCTCATATAGGGTAATTATTGTACCTCTTAATTACCTGAAAAATATTGTGCTGTGTTAATTGTCATTTTGATTGTCTTGTTGACTCATTTAAAAGATTCTTATTTCAGTTCTTAAAAAAACATTTTTTCCAAAAAAAAAAAAAAAAAAATCTGTTAGTATTATTAATTTTTTACACGAAAAAGTAACTGAGTAATTATATATGAAGAATCTTTAATTTAATTCAAATATAAATTGATTTTACATCATTTTGTTTGCCAGTAAAAACAAACAAAAATATTTTGTATCTAAATAACTTATTCCATGTATTTTACATATTCAATAATATGTTGGCATATACATTGATCATAAAGCATAGCACCTTTTATTATAAGCTTGGTAGTTTTACTCACAAATAGTTACTTTGTGCTTTATAAACCTGGTTCCAAATTATGAACAATTAAGTTTTTGCGTGTGCCAATACCTCATCCAAACCTTAGGTAATCAGGGAACATTGTTAAATATTGGACCCAATCGAAAGAACAAACAAAGACCTTTTCCTCTGAAACAACGGGGTTAACTAGAGAGTTGCCTTTAAAACAGATGTTTTTAAAGTCTGCACCTTTTGGGGAAAATCAAACATCTTCTCCTCTGAAACTATTGGACCAGTTAGATATAAATTTTGACACAATATTTCTTTTTAAAATTATGTCCCGGAGATCCATCTCTTATCTACGATAGCAGACAGTGGTGAAAAGTTAAATGTTGGACCATATAAAATAAAGGTTTCTTTACATAGTTTGAAAATGAGACCTTTATTTGACTACATCTATCAGCATTGTCCATGTGAGCTATACAGGTTACTGAGAGCCTGCTATTTCATATTTCTGTAATGTTTTAATCATTTTGTTTTTAATTTAAACACCTTATACAACTAAAAATTATTTATATCTATATATTTTCTCATATTTTTGCTCACATTTTTTCACGACAAAATTTACAAAATTGTTTCAAACATATTATATTTTTGTCATTTTTGTTCATAATTTACCCTAAAATTTACAATATTATTTATAAATTTCTTTCATTTTGTCTACCTATCTTTGACTAATTTGATTATTAAAATTTCTATCTAATCAAGCCCCTTACTGTACCCCTTCATAACTACTAAAACAACAATATTTAATTATGTGATTTTAAAAATGTTGGCATTCAGGGAACACACCCTTTGGTAGAGGTGATCAGGATTCGGTATGAATCGTAAAATGGTCTGTATTTTTTTTCTTTTTACATGGAACACCTCAAAGTCTGGATACCAATCGATTAATAATGTTGTATTTTAATCAGAAAACGGCATATAACATAACCAGTGTTGGATCACTTGAACTTGGCGACCACAATACTGGAATACTAGTATTGTTTACAATACTGCCAGTATTGTACCAGTATTGTGGTCGTCAAGTTCATAGTAATATAAAGTTTATAGGGTATGGTATGTTTTATGATAAAAAGAATATTAAAGTAAAAAAGGGGTGCTATTTTGTTATTTTAATTAGAGTTAATAGGTGATCAAAGGTGATAACTGGTAGTTTAATTAGAATGAGCATGGTAATTAGTATGTGATCAAAGGTGATTTATCGAAATTTGATTAAATGCTTTAAACACAATTTAATTAGAGACCCAATTAGTCTGACAAGCCATATTGCACAATTATTGTATATTGAGTAACCAAGCCATTGAGTAAAAGAAAACTACAAATGTCAATCCGTTTCCACACAACATGTCTGTCCTTGAAAGAATTGAGTTAACTCTAACCATACACAAGTTTAAATATTTCAAAAACTGGACCATAGAAAAACTCAATGAAGAAGACATCCCAGAGACTGCTCGACCAACTACACCGGTAACAACAGAGCTATACACACAACACATAAAGAAGAACAAGATTTTCAGGAACAAGAGATTACTGTACTGCAGGTCAATGACAGAGAAAGATGACGCACCAAGCTGGGCTACAGAGTTCAAAACTCAGATTTGAAACGGTACCATAACATAATTGACAAAAACCACAGACCAAATTAGACTTATGGAGACAAGACTCGCACCACTATAACAGCAAATGTGCCGTACAGTTTCCCGCCGACACAGTAGGATCAGGACACCAGGTCAAAAGAACAAGAAAACCCGACGAGACAGAGTACCAATACAACAAACATTCCGGGTTCAGACAGTAATGAAGAACATACTCAAGATGACCCGTGAACAACTTAAGACAGAGATAGCCAGACAAACCCAACTATCAACATGCTGAGTACCAACGGACCCATGGACACCAAGACCATTGACCAGACGGGGCTAACTCTTCTGACTGCCCAGCGGTGTTTGACACCCGACAACAACAGTGACAAATTATTTAATGCTATATCTTGTGTTTATTGTTTATTGATTTTAGTCTGAAGTGTATTCTGTTATAAGATAGAATAAATCATCGAAACACGTTTCACAATGTTCTAACAATATTAAAACATGACTTATAAAATATTACCTGAAGACATAAAATGTTATAAAAACATTATAAAAACATACAATTTCTATTTAGTTTGTTCAAACAACGAGATAATTATTCAATACATATATTTCTATAATCAACAAAAAATATAATCTTTTTCAATACATGTCATAATTACACCTGGAATTCACAATACACATACAGAAAACCATAAACTTTTCGATAAATAATTACCTTGTATACATTTATATTACACTTCATAAATACATTATTTTATATATAAATACAATATACAAAATTCAAATTTTTCAACAATACTGGAATAAAATTTTTATTCCAGTATTGTGGACAATACTAGTATTCCAGTATTGTGGTCGCCAAGTTCAAGTGATCC
>MJUU01067140.1:0-24683 GCA_002080025.1 Modiolus philippinarum | reverse complement strand
TAATAATATAATAATTTAATAATAGAATAATAATTAAAATAATAAAATAACATAATAAATAAATTAAAAATAAATTATAGATAAAATAAATATAATAAATAAATAATAAATAATTAATTGAAAATATAAATATATTAAATAATATAAAATAATAAATAAGTAAATAAAATGAATTAATAACAATATTGTAATAAATAATATAATAAATAGATAAATAATAATAAAAAATATTAGAAATGAAATAAAATAATCAATAGATTAAATAATAAATGAATTAAATAATTAGATTAATAATAATAATAGTAAATAAATAAATAATAAAAATTTAATAAATTTTAAAAAATAAATAAAATAAAATGAAAAATAAATAATTAATGATATAATAAAGTAAATAAAATAGACAAAGAAATAAAAATAAAAGTTGTCATAGCAACTTAGGTTAGGGTTAGAGGTTGGATAAAGGAAGAATAGCATTGAATAAAAGCACAAGTAACTATTAAAAAGGGTAAAGAAAAAAATAACAAAAAAGATAGTTAGAGTTAGTCATGAACAAAAGACAACAAAATCAGGAAAAAGTGTGTATAAGTACTTAAGGAACACATCATAATGCATACAAACACTAAATGACTAGAGTTAGGGTTAGAGCTAAGGGTTAGGGTTATATACATTATGGTAAAGGTTGGGTTGGTTAGGGTAAACCATGGTATATCTGAACATATACAACATTACATAACAAAAAAAGATAGGGTTAGTGCTAGGATAAGTGTAAGGTTAGGGTTAGGGTTAGCATGAGATCAAAGATAAGACCAATAAAACAACCTTGAACGGAGGTAGGGCGAGACTAATAAAAGAACCTTGAACGGAGGTAGGACGAGACTAATAAAAGAACATTAAATGGAGGTAGGACGAGACTAATAAAAGAACCTTGAATTGAGATAGGGCGAGACTAATAAAAGAACCTTGAACGAAGGTAGGGTGAGACTAATAAAAGAACCTTGAATTGAGATAGGGCGAGACTAATAAAAGAACCTTGAACGAAGGTAGGGTGAGACTAATAAAAGAACCTTGAACGGAGTTAGGGCGAGACTAATAAAAGAACCTTGAACGGAGGTAGGGCGAGACTAATAAAAGAACCTTGAATTGAGATAGGGCGAGACTAATAAAAGAACCTTGAATTGAGGTAGGGCGAGACCAATAGTTGCCAATGACAGGGCATTACCAATGGCTATAGACAAGGGAGACCAAAGCTTAAGGCAAGACATAGGTGTTGAGAAACCAAAGGTCAGCGACATACTAAATATGGTAGACACTTCTCGGTTCCGGAACGGAAACGATCTCCGGACCCGGAATTTGAAGGGAAAAATCAAAAACCTTTAACATAGAGCCTATGGATCTTAAGTGCCGTGTTCTACTACTTAGGTGACGAAAGTGATGTTTATTACAAACGATCTTGTGTTAAGATATGTTCTTTGCTGGTGGGCTTATTTTTATCGGATCAAAACACAAAAGCAATCTTTGTTTGGCTGAATTTGCTTCAATAGTTTCAGCGCACATGATGAAATACAGGTGTCCTTTTTTAAACAAAGTTCCTTGTTGGGAGCCATTTTTTGTCGGATCCGAAAAAAACGAGCAATTTTTGTAAAGGACCTTCCATATATCATACCTTTAAACTTTGGTTGAATTTGCTTCAGGGCTTTCAAAGGAGAAGAAAAGATAAAAATGTGAAGTTTCTATATGCCAATGTTAAACTATGTTCCGTGCTGGCGGCAGTGTTTTTTGTCGAACCAGGATGAAATGAGCGCTGGTAGCCATTTATTTATCGGATCGGACAGATAAGAGGAATTTTTTTGTGATTGACCATTCATACATCATTTCTGTCAAATTTGAATAAATTTGGTTCAGTGGTTCCAGAGGACAAGATGAAAATGTGAAAAGTTAACGCCTAATGACAGATGGACAACAAACACAAAAACAGACGTAAGAAATTATCAAATTCCTTCTAGTTATTAATTTTTTCTTGTGTACCGAAAAATAACTGATAATACATTTTTCTTAAGATTTTACTGTAATGATTAGCGACATAAAAATATTCTTGGTTGTCAAAAACATCTAAACTTTTTCCAAAAAGGACATTTTCGACTGTTTCTTCCATCATAAGCTTCGTCTCCCCACAAACGCCGCCCTTCCCACAAAGGCATTAACGTTATAGTTTTCATTAAATTTCTTTTCCCACTAGATGCCACGCCCATCTGAAGACTTACAATTTGTTGCAGTAGTGTTGGCCTTGTGAAGAAGGGACTAGTGTATCATCAGATTTGGCAAATTTTCTGATCAAATTCGAAGCTTCAACTTTCTTTCGTTACCCATTAGTTGACTTGATACCCGTTCCAGATACCTCTTTTAATGAAGAATGTGCCGATATTTTTCTCTGTAAACACGAGCAACCTAAAACGATTACACTACCCAACGGTTTTTCAGTATGTTGAAGACGGAGAAAAGAAAGAAAGCGAAACTAGTGTTTACACCTCTTTAGTTTCAGTATGTCTCTAATTTTGCCAAGACGCCATATTTGGTATCAATGATGCGTGCATGTGTAAGGTTTATATTATCTACCATGAAATAAGTTCCACTGGAACAAATTTCATAGCTCACCCGGTGAAATAATCTCCAGTTGGAAAGTATTTACTGCTCACCTGGTGAAATAATCTTCAGACGGAATAAAACTCATAGATATATCAAAAACGTTTGTTCCATTTGGATCATATTTCATCAGATACGATTTTGGCTTACACGTGCACATGGACATTCTCCTGTCATTTGAAAAATATTATGTACTATCAAATATGAAAATAGGAGAAAAACTTCTTTGATTGTAAACAAATATTTTTCTAAGGCCAGGAGCAAGTTCTCGTGGTGCGTTTCTTGTCAGATCAAATGTATTGTATTTAATCTGTTTATAACATAATTTTGGGTTCACAATGGACATGGTGCATTGTGAAAATACTATTTATACGTTTACCTGTATATATCAGTTCCGTATTTACCCCATTACACTGCTTTCGTCCCCATCGGATATAAGTAGATCCGTAATCTGAAACATACGTACATTTTTTACTGGAACAGATTTTGATGTAAAACAACAAACTCGGAACAAACTAATATGTAACAAATCTAACGTTATTCAGAAAAGCAATGTGGGTGCGGCACGACTTAACCAAAGCTAAGACGTTCACAACAGTAGCCATTTTCACAAAAACTCTTAAAATTAGAAGCAAATCTTAAGCATGTCAAATAGACTTAATTACTGATAACTGAGGACTTGTTTTTCAACCGACTATCGGAAATCCTATGAGCACAAACTGTGCGCCTCTCCTAGTCGATCTGTTTCTTCACTCTTATGAGGCTTCTTCAAAATAAAGATAAAAACTGGCCCAATCCTTCAATTTTAGCTTCCGTTATATAGATGATATTTTGTCACTAAACAACCATCGCTTTGGTGATTTTCTTCATTTGATCTATCCAAAAGAGCCCCGTTCCTTGACCTTCACCTTGAATTGACAACAGAGGTAGACTTCAAACTTAGCTATACGACAATCGCGATGACTTCATCTTTCCAATAGTAAACTTCCCTTTTCTTTGTAGCAACATCCCAACAGCACCGGCATATGGAGTTTACATGTCCCAGCTCATTCGCTATTCAAGAGCCTGTGTTCGATACAGTGACTTCCTTGATAGAGCCCGGTTGCTGACAAATAGGTTACTTCAACAAGGGTATGTTACCCAAAACCTGAAGTCATCCCTCCGGAAGTCTTACGGTCGACATCACCATCTTGTGGACCGCTATGGTATATCTGTTTCCCAGATGACAACAGATCTTTCCCTCTAAAGCTTAATTGTTGATTCCTCTACCGGATTTGACTTTACTACCGGATTTGACATGTTCAACACGGTAGGTGACTTATAAGAAGCAGGAGATGCTAACTCTACCGGTGCACCTGATCTCACCCATGGTTTTTTATTGGGTCCGTGTTTTTCATCTTTGTGTGTGTGTGTCATTTTTCTTTTCTGTGCCGTACCCATGTTGTGTCTCTGTTTTTTTTCTTTTTTGTTTCTGATGTTGCCATTGTCCTTGGATTGTTCGTTTTGGATTGACGGTTCGGTTATCACTTACTTTTCTGATATTGTTCGAAAGAGTTTTGGTGAAAATGCCTCAAGACTTTTTATTCATACACGTCCTCTAGTATTTTTGGTAAGGTTAATGAACATAACCTTGCTATTACATTCGAACTCTACAAGAAGAATACATATTAAAAAAGTTTCAAAACCCATAATTTCTCATCTCCGATTTTAGTAAAATGGTGGAATATGTAAAAAAAATGATAAAAAATCCAGAAAAATATGACGTAACCATCTGTCAAATTGGCCTCGGGTGCCGATGTCCTGAATATTTCACACGTATGCTGGCCTCTTACTGCCTGTATCAAATTCGTCAGGAAGTTTTAAGTCTGATTTTCTTCCTTAGTGCGCACCAGCAGACTATACTTTAGCTAGCAGGCAGATACTTGAGTACCACGTGACTTATCTCTGCCAATTTACGTTGTGTCTCATTTTTTTTCAAAGTGCCACCTCACCAATACATGGGTTGCACATCGTTTCCAATCCGGATTTGACTCGTCATTTAGACGAGGTCACCTGGGGTCAACCGGAGGAAAAATGACGTAATCCAACGTTGGAGCAAGGGACAGATATTTTCTACCAGCGAATCTTACGTTGTTATTCAACATATTGGTAAAAAAATCGTTTTCAACTAACAAAGAAATCCACGAGGAACATTTCCAACCCACAAAAAACGAAACTTGAATGGAAATGAAGAAATTACTATATTCGTCTATCAGTGTCTTGGAACCAGTTTTGCACCAGATTACTCCTTGTTTGGCTAAAATAATGAGCGATCCCGCAAATGCGCAATCGGTGTATGCACTTTGTCTGTTTCCTCGGCTGACTGATATTTTAATGAGTTCACAAATTGGATCCTTTCATTATTTATTTAACAAATGGCCTGTTTTTTCTAGATATTAGCATCTTTAATCAGCAACTATGCAATTCTGGGTTGGAGGTAATGTGAATTTCAGACTTCAAAGAGTTGTAGATTTCAAACCGACAGACGACACAGGATAAACTCGTCTAGCAGTCACATTACCAAAAATCTTTTTGTATCTGAAATGGTGGATTCTGTTTTGACGTAAAACATTGACACCCTTTTTTTGTGTGCTTTTACCATATATATTTAAAATAACAAAATACCGAGGTTATTGTAAATTTAGGCTCTGCATGTGCGCATTTCGACAACTCATTTCTCATCAGTGTAGATAAATCAAAACATTTGGACATCAATGAACCGAAATATGTGTAAATCCTGATAGAGAACAAATTACAAATAGGATCCAAATGGGGAAGCCAAAATCAGCTAAGGACAGAGCTATGCAAGATTGAGATATTAAATCGGTTTTCGGGCCAGCACCGAAGTACTGGCTACTGGGTCGATGAGTACCCTCGGGGACTAACAGTCCACCAGCAGTGGCATCGGCCCAGTGGTAACACACAACCAATATGACCGATAGCATTTAATAGAAAGTACGAGGGAACATCGAGGTATCTTTTGGCAACGCGTCTCCTAATTTTGGCGTCCAGAAACTCCAAACAAATATCTTGAAGAAATGACTTGCATGCTTATTACCTTGTTTTGTAGGAGCCTAGTTGCAAAGTTTGTATCGCCCTTTTGAAGTAGCTATAAAAAAACAAATACCTTTCCTGAAAATTGATATTGCAAAGTGGCATACATATAGGAACAAATAAATTGACCTACTGTGGAGGTTGTCATTACGAGATTTCTCCACAGAGAGTTCCATTTGCAGTTGACTAGTAAGTGCCATTAGTTCCTTCGTTTGTCGTTCCAGATTCGCTAACCTTGTGGCTGTGACGTCATTGTCATTTATCAACAGACGTTTAGATTCTTCTGGGTACATATCATCGTGACATTTCGACACATTTGAACAAATTAAGAAAATAAATAAAAGCAGTTGTATTTTAACATTAGCCTTCGATTCCATATTTCAATTTGACAAAAGTTGTTATGATGTGTACGCGGTGATAAGATAAGAATCGAACTACAAATTAATGACATACATTTAGTAAGAAACCGTTGTCCTTGTAGTAGTTTATTTGGTCCAACCATTTACAGAATCAGTATTTTGAATAGTTGTGATATCATAGATACTTGTCCTTCGTACGGCAAGCTGTTTTGTGCTCATTCAACATTTTATAAATCTGGAAATTCTGGATGAAAATGCTATTGGATTCGGAATGGGCATGCTTATATCCACGGGTTATCGGGATTGTCATTCCAAGTTTAACGGGAGTTGAAAAATGTGTTCCTTGCATAGGTTAAACAAAAATTTCATTATACTTGATCAACTAGACATTCAAGTAGTATACCTCATTTTGAACATTTGTAAAATCTATAATTTTTTACCAGGGTGTGGTCACAAAATATGTTGGGAATTTGCTAAATTGAAAGAGATCAAATCGGGATGAAGACACCTTTCAACTTCAATGTATGGAACATGGAAAATAAAATATAGTTGGGGTTATAGATTCACTATACAATCGTGATTTTCTTTGAATTTGAAAACAAGTTGGGACAGATGTGTACGTCTAATTTTTCGAATTCATAATATATCTTCTCCAAACTGTTTAAACATGTCATCTGTCATAGGCACTAAAAAACAAAATCAAATCAAATACATTTTCATACGTTAAGATATGCAATTTTTTACAGATTTTGACAAGTATTATAGCTTTTTGTCAAAATTCGTTGCACAACACCCTTAGATATTTCGTTGTACACCACTGTCAGATCCAAACTAAACTAACTGCATTTTGAAGGGAAAATGCTATATACAATCGCATAAACGGTTTTGGTTCTCGATGTCCCTCGGGTAGTACCATCTTCCCAAATACTGTAAAATGCTAATAAATGTACACAAACATGTTCGACTGCCAATATGTCAGAAAACATGGAAGTGTGGGATATATATATTTCTATTTCATAGGAAGCACATGTATCATAGACCACCTTACACGATTTTCTACAATATTTGAGCTTATTTTGAAATTGGTCTAGCATAGGAACAAAATTCACGAATAAATACCCATATATTCTTATCATCATCATCCGGAAGAGAGACTGTTGTCATGATTCAAATTTAATATAAATGACAGGTCAGCAAATCTTAAAGCTTATTAGTCCATGGGCTGGAATAACCCCCCGTCACCCCCCCCCCACTTCCCATCCCCACCCATTTTTTTAAGTCCGAATACATCCCCTCTTCAAAATAAAACATGTTAACATGAGCATAACCTGCACGCACTGGCGGAACAGGGCCCATTTTTAGACCCCCCAACGGAAATTTTGGAAAATTTCGTTTTTCGTTAAAGTTTTTCTTTCAGTTGCTTCAAAATGTTGACCAAACGCTTCCCAGTTATAAAAACGATGTACCAAATAATTGCTTATTGTATAAGCTTTACAACGAACCCAAATTTTTAAAATTTCTATGAACAATACGTTCCATAGCGCCATTAAACGTACCCCTACCCCTATGAAATATTGAGGAAAATTTAGATATTTTCATTGAAATTGCGTAAGTTTGATGGTCTAAAGAACCCGAAGTGCATCTCGATTCCCAATTCTGAAAATTGTTTTCAGTTTTTCAATCTATTTTCTTGAATATAAAACATGTTAACATAATGTTAACATATTTTTAATGACCAAAGTTTTATTTTCAAATAGACCAAATAAATGGATCTTTGAATATTTCCGATTTTGACTAAGTTTTGTCATTCTTTTGCCCAATAATACTTTTTAGTAAACAAATATCATTTAAAGTAGGTATCAAATGAAAGCTTATTATATGTGCTTTACAACTATTACAAATAATGGCCATTCTTATGTAATATAAACATCATACATCAATAAAACTTACCCCTACCCCAACAAATTTACTGTTAAATTGTCAATTTTTTGTCTATGTTCGCATAAAAATAACCAGAACACTCAAAATGGATGGTGTATATGACAATGTTTCATAAATTATACCATGATTTCGTATTTTATCAGCCATTTGTTGACTAAAACTCAATATATTGCCCGAAATTGATGAAAAATGGGAATTTTCAACATTTCAGATTTGTCCAAATTTCACTGTTAAATCGTTATATATGCCAAATCTGGAGGATATATCTGCAGATGTGCCAATTAATTGTTCTAGGCGATACATTAAATGTCTGAAAACATTGTTAGAAAATAACAAGAAGTGTTTGATGTGACTCAAAATACCGAAAATCTTACCCCTACCCCAACAAATTTTCCTTAAAATTGTCAATTTTTTGTCTATGTTCGCAACAAATTAACTCAAACACGCAAAATGTGTGTTGTATATGACATTGTTTTATAAATTATACCATGATTTCGCATTTTAATAGCCATTTGTTGACTTAAACTCAATATTTTGCCCAAAATTGATGAAAAATGGGAATTTTCAACATTTCAGATTTGCCAAAAATTTCACTTTTAAATCGTTATATATGCTAAATCTGGAGGATATATCTGCAGAAATGCCAATTATTTGTTCTAAGCGTTACATTAGATGTCTGAAAACATTGTTAAGAAAGATTTGACTCAAAATACCGAAAATCTTACCCCTACCCCAACAAATTTTCCTTAAAATTGTCAATTTTTTGTCTATGTTCGCAACAAATTAACTCAAACACGGCAAATGTGTGCTGAATATGACAATGCTGCATAAATTACATCACGAGTTGGTAATTAACATCCGTTTGTTGACTTAAATTTAACATTGTGCCCGAAATTGATGAAATATGGGATTTTTCAACATTTCAGCTTTTGGCCAACGTTCACTGTTAACCCATTATATATGGCAAATCCGGATGATATATCTGCAGATATGCCAATTAATTGTTCTAAGCAATACATGAGTTGTCTTAAAACAGTGTTTACAATATCAAGGGGTGTTTATTGTGACTCTGAATACAGAGAATCTTACCCCTACCCCAACAAATTTTCCTTAAAATTGTCAATTTTTTGTCTATATTCGCATAAAAATAACCAGAACATGCAAAATGTTTGTTATATATAACAATGTTGCATGAATCACATCATGATCTGGTATTTTAACAACCATTTGTTGACTAAAACTAAATATTTGGCCCAAACTGATGAAAAATGGGAATTTTCAACATTTCAGTTTTCTCAAAAGTGCATTTTGTTAAATAGTAATATATGTGAAATCTGGAGGATTCATCTGCAAATATGCCATTTATTTGTTCTAAGCGATACATAAGTTGTCGGAAAACATTGTTTAGAAAAGCAAGGACTGTTTAATGTGACTCTAAATACCGAAAAACGTACCCCTACCCCAATAAATTTTCCCTATAATAGTCATTTTTTTACTATATTCACATAAAAATAACCAAAACTACAAAATAAGCATTGCATATAACAATGTTGAATACTTTCTATCAAGATTTGTCATTTTAAGTCCCACTTAGCAGCTTAAACTCAATATTTTGTACAGAATTGATGAAAAAAGTTTTCAGCATGTCAGATTTGACCAAAATTCACTTTTAAATAGTTATATGTTGCAAATCTGAAGGATTTATATGCAGATATGCCAATTCATTGTTCTAACCGATATACAAGTTATCTAAAACAATGTTTAGAAGAACAAGGAGCGTTCAATGTGACTCTAAATACCGAAAATTTTACCCCTACCCCAAGAAAATGATGCTTAAAAATCCCCAGACTATGTATGTCTGTGTATTTATATGAACCAAACAACTAATATTTTACTTTCATTTAAAAAAAAATGCATTTTATATATTGCAATATGCAATTTAACGTCAAAATATGGGTAAAATTGTATATTTTGGGCGATTTTCGTGAAAAATGGGATTTTTCAGCATTTCGGAATTTTACAAAATTCAAATTTGAATTTTTGTATAACTGTCCATAAACCACACACATGATCTTATTTGTGATATATGGGAGTGTCTGTGTATTTTGGTGTTTGAAATGATATGATATGATACCTTTTTACAATGTATAAGCTTTTCGAGCTGAATAAAATTAAATAAAATTGTGTTAAATATTTGTGGTAGGGGTTATATGTTTGTAATTTATGAGACTGTAGTTATTCCAGAATGTTTAAAAACATATTTTCTTATGATTTAGATATAATGAAAGGATATCTATTCAACATTTTCAAGTTATATATCAATTTCATGAAGTATTTGCATCTCAGAGTCAAAACAGCAGAAATTCTCAAAAACGGAAAATTCCCATTTTGCATACAATTTCGAGCAGAGGAGTCAAAAAGAGACTTCTTAAAAAGTTTAAATCTTCTTAAATGATCTTCTGCGTGTCAGCTTTAGTGAAATAAACACTAGAATTCCAATAAAACATTATTCTTTAATCATTTAGAGCCTGAATATTTCATATTTTCCCTTAATTTTTAGGGGGAGGGGTGCTAATTTTGACATTTCTGAACCCACAATACGTCTGAAACTAAAATGTTTGCACATAATTTGTTGCTAACATATCATAAATCATTACTATATCGGCAATTATTAAATATATATTCAGATTTTTACGACCATCAAGTCAGAAAGTCGAAATTGGGAAAAAAATCTCAAATTCCGAAAATTCCCATTTTTCAAAAATTTTGTTCCGAAAATCAAAAATTTATGGATTTTAATGGTTTTATTTTCCAATATTGTATCACAACTGATAAGTTAGGCATAAAAACTAGATCAAATGTCGAGGGTTGTTGATCTGAAAGGAATTGACAGCCTAAAATAGTCATTTTCGCTATTTTTTTGCAGGGGGAGGGGTACATTTTTTGTATCCCCAGGTCTGAGTAAAGTGCCCAAACGTGAGTTCATTGTAAAGGATATTAAATTAGCTTTAATTTGGTACCAAATTTCAGTACATATTACTTATCATTAAATAATCTTGGAGCTTAAAAGATGAAACTTAGGTTAAAACGAAAATACAAGAGTTTTTCGTGGTGTACTATAAAAGTTGCCCTATCCTATACTGTCTATGCGTGCAGGTTATGTTCATGTTAACATGTTTTATTTTGAAGAGGGGATATAGGAGAACTGAAAAAAATTGGTCTAGATGGGAAGTGGGGGGGGGGGGGGNGGGGGTGCACGGAAAGTGATTTCAGCCCATGGCCTATATTGTTTTATTTTTTCACAAGCCTAGCAGTTCAGCACTCAGGTATTGTCCCCTAAACCTTACATTTTGAAAAAGTTGCAAATCTATAAGTTTAAAAGTTTGCTTAAGCCAAAGAGGGGTGTCTTCCTCTCGCAAAGCTGTCCTTAACCGATTTTGGCATTACTTTGTGACCCTTCAATTCAATCGAACTCTTCCAGTTTTTATATTTTTCTTCTCTTCAAAATGATTTGATTGATTCTACACTAAGGAAAAATAAGGTGTCGAATTGGTAATCTGCAGAAGTAAAATTTACCGCAATTTTAGTATTTTATTATTGTATATCTGACTTGGTAAGTTGAAGATTTTACAACCGCATATGATTTTTTCAATTGTGATTTCGCGATAGTGGCTTTACCTTCGCCCCCGCCTCCATCTGAAATTTTTGACCTCAACAAATAAGAACATGGATGCATACTTTTAATGGCAAATGGTAAGTTTTTTTTCTAACAATGGTAAGTTTTTACTTTGTACACTGTTGTGATCTGAACACTATTGTGGTATTTTCATCACAGCAAAGATTTGTTTTTGAGCTCTCATTAAAAATTACTTCATTACAATAGGAATATTAAACAAGAGATATTTTTGATTGAATAATATATTGATTATTTAATAAATAATTTACATGATAAACTACAAAAATTGGACGAAATAAAAAAAAATACATCTGGAAGTAAAAACTTAAAGTATAAATCGAGATTAAAAATGCCCAATATTTTGACTTATAATGTCCGTATAAATGGAAAGTAAAAGATGTGAAAAGGCGGATAGGTACGCTAGTTGAACTATGGCGACTAAAACACAGGTGAGATTGTTGTTCAGCGAGCCGAGAAAACCGATCTTGAACATTTTCACGAATGAAACGATCCGTGGTAGGGATACTGAAGTTATTGTTAATTAAGTTTCTGCTTTCGCATTTTGACAACCAATACATGTATCTCCCCAAAGGCAGACCAAATCAAAACATTAAGAAATCATGTGCAAAAGCTGACCGAGAACAAAATATCAATATCTTCTAAACAGTGAAGCCACAATTCAGCTAAAGACAGAGCTATACCTTTTGAACAAAATTTGTAAAATTTAGAAAATAAAATTGGTTCTCGGGCCAGCAATAACGTACTGGCTTCTTGGTTGGTGAGTTCTCTCAAGGGGACTAACAGTCCACCTACAGAAACATCCCCACAGTGGTAAAAAACAACAAAATACCGAAGTTACCGAATTAGGTCTAATATTATCTTCGTATAATAAATATGGACAGAACAGAGATTAGACTGGTCGTCAGGTGCAGCATACAAAGATGATATCCCAGCAATATACAGTAACGAGAACTTTGTATGGAGGCCTGATTTAATAATAGTTAATTCGTAAGTGTGATTAACAATTATTAAAAATCATGATCTAACACTCATTTGAGATTGGTATATATTTGTTATTATTTTTTGTGACGATAACTTTTTTGATTAGAATGAAATTAAGAAATTTCTTGAAACGTTTCAGGAATTTTTCTTTTTTTTATGAATACCTTAAAAAGAATAAGTCATTTTTGTCCCAGAAATTCAAACGGAATATATTTTGCTTTATTGAAAATTGAAATATTTTGTTTGAAAAAGCATAACTAATTATACCCCTCAATAGTTGGATGAAATTGTGTCTTAAGGTAGTTCGATCCTAATAAAAATTTCAGACAGAATTTTTTTCTTTCAAGATATTTTGTAGGTCTTGACCTATATATTCCAAAAATAAAATTAAAATGATATGTCACCGATCATCTTTTCCTGTTATCTGGCTTTGAAAATCAGGCCAAATTCCGTATTTTTCAGCAACATTTACAAAGAATATATAGGGAACTGTGAGAACAAGCTTATTGTTTTTCTTTCATATAAAATAAATATCAGACATATTTTTATTATTTTTTGATATTTCAGAGATATATACTTATGCTATCTGTAACGCTGAAAAAATCTACATGTCACCGTTCGATTAAGAAAGTTATTTGATATAGTTTACGAAATAGACAATATTTACGGGAAAAGGGAGCTAATTCGCGGGAAAGTGTATGTCAACCTATTATGACGTCGCAATGAATTGGCCAATACAGGATTATTCCGGCTTGAAAATCAAGTCAATTCCGCATCCGACTCGTGTTACACGAATGCGCCAATCGAATGCGCCGTGCATTAGTGTCGATCTACCTTAACTGGTATAAAATTATATGTTTTCAATAAAAACAATAAAAAAGACCTATCAGCCCAGGAAAAAAATACATAACGAGAATAAAGGCATATATGTTTATTCGAATGGTCACAGTTAATTCAACGATTTCAGATCCAACAATATTTAAGCCTAGTGTTTCTTGTTTTGTAAAACCAAACATTCCTCTTCGCCGATAGTTACTTTTAATTGAATTTGAGTTATATTTCGCATAAAAAGGCTCTTCTTTGTTTTTGTACTGATTATATCAGTATTGAGTGATGATACGGTTATGATGAGAATCGATAAAACCGGAAACGCCATTTGGACTCCCTCTGGAATATACTCAACTCATTGTGAAACAGACGTGACGTTCTATCCTTTTGATACACAAACGTGTGATGTCATAGTTACAACGTGGGCATATACATCGATAGAGATAACTCTGATTTTTGACACACAGCCGGAAAGATTGAAGTATTTCAGAGAAAATGCCGAATGGTCATACGAGGGCTACACTACAAGTTCCGAAGTCGGAACTAGAGAAGGATCTTCTACACCGGGAATAACTTTCACACTCATATTTAAACGACGGCCATTTTTCCACGATTTGAACTCTTTAATACCGATGGTACTTTTAGCATTTTCGAGCGCGATGGTATTTACCACCAGATTCTGGAGAAAAGATTGGGTACTGTCTGTCAGTACTACTTGCCTACGCCGTGTATTTGACGATAGTTTCAGCTAATATCTTCTGTTTTCTGTAAGTAAATTACAATGAAAGGATATGGAGTAAATGCACATGAGACAAATACATGGTCGACGTTATAAATGGAACAACGCTTTTATTGTTGTTCTTCATCTTGAAGTCATCATGAGACCTTCAACTATGAGCTTTATTCATACCTAATATAGGTTCAATACGGAGTACATTTTTACCTAAGAGGTCCAAGTTAAAACGAGCTCCGTACATTTGTCTCCGCTGACCAATCAGAACTACGGTTTATTTCTTATGATTCAACAATAGTTAGTTATGACAAGACTTTACAAATGTTCTGACGTCATGATGGAAAGTATTGAAAAAGGCGGGGACTTTGCCTCTGCATTACGGGTTTGAAACATTGAAATAAATTTGGTAAAGAAACCATCGATCACCATCGACATTTCTTTCCCTCTTGTAAGAGATCTTTCTTGTAGGGAATGGACCAAAATTGAGGATAGAGCGGGATGGGGATATAGGACAGCATTTGTACCATTCATTCAAGATACTCCGATTTAATGTTCTGTCATTGTAAAAACCTATGATTCTGTAACACTAGACATTACAGATAAGAACTCTTCTGTACTTGAATTCGAAATCTAATGCATCAATTCAAGAAAATGGGACATAAAAAATGGATTCCTTGCCTAGAGAAAAAATAAATGTTGTCATATCTCACAATACATTAACTTGAAAGATACTATATCAATCATCACATAACTACAGTTTAACAAGAACTTGGAACGCTAAAAAAGCATAAACATTGTTCAACTTTAGCTCATTAGTGATGAATTGATGAATGAGTCCTCTGGTCGGTTGTATGCTTGATTTTGTGTCTGTGTATAAACAATATTCGAAAGTCTCGTATTTCAAGGTCATTATTGCATTGGTTTATTACAAAATGCATCGTCAAAGTACATGAAAGCATATAGATTTTCCATTCTCTTATTCTTTTGTAACAAACAACGTGTAGAATAAATTTGTTTATTCCATTATGGGGGTGGTAAAGGGCGGGGTCCTTAACACGAAAGAACGTGCTTAAAAATTGCCGAAAACGAATCACGAGTGATAAAAATGGCCAATCACGAAACATGGAAAACTGATGCTCTTATTTCGCCGAAAACTTGATCCTATCTACCTGAAAGCTCTAAAAATCAATGAAAATCTATGAAAGTCTTATTGTAACACGTCCCGATTTTTTACAGGAAAATAAACACGCACGAAGTATAAAATATCCAAAACGAATCACGAGTTCAAAATATGGACAAAAACGAGGCACGTGGAATTATGCCGACACAAAAACACGAGGAATAAAAACACAAAACACGAAAACACGAATTTATAAAACGCCAAAAACGTTGCATGAAAATAACCCTTTACCACCCTCCATTATGTTTCTGTTGATATGTATTTGTTTGTATTGCAATAACCCAAATGGGTTATTTGTCTGTAATTTGAATAAATAAAGAAAACTAAAAAAAATAGATAAATAGAATAAAATAAATTAATAAAGCAGGATATCTATACAGCACATGAAAACGGAAGGAGACTTCGTGCGTCGTCGGGGTAAGAGATTCCTGCTAAAAATGCACCAATCATTGTATGCGAAAAGTAATATGTCGACATTAAGACCACACTTATTCAAGTTATTTATGTTATGAATTTGCAACATTTTTAATGATTGATAAAAAAAGTTTGAGTCATTACAAAAATGTATTTTGGCTAAGAGTACATAAATGGATGAATTAATTCGTTTCTTTTGTTTTCTGTGTTGTCTTTGTATCACAAAGTTATTTTTTAGTTTTGTTTTTGTCGATGATGTTTGTAATACTTGAGATGTATGCTCTTATAATATTACAGTTATGGCGTGTTTGTCCGTGTGAGAATTTCTCATACGTTTACTAATTCATTTATTTTTTTCAATTTGGCTGTTCAATATTTTCATTATTTTTACTAAAATGTTATAATCTGTACACACGACTATTTTTGCCCTTTCAACCAAAGTTACACTGCAAGGTTTGCCTACATCTATTTCGATGTGCCCCGTGTTGTCTATCGATGTTGTTTTTGTCCTTATTTTTGTCTTTCGTCGGGCTACCTAATGACAAATATTTGTAGGCATACATTGCCCGATTTTACTTTTTTTTCTCATTGACCGCTCCCGACATGTGTTGCTTCAATGACATATTTTAGCTGCGATCGATGTTGCTCAACATTTTTATTCTCTTCTTGTAACCCTGGTGCTTTCAGCTGGATAACCCTGAGCATCGCCCAAGTTGGCACTCCATGGCGGGTGGGGAGCAAGGGAGTGACCTTGATATAATTTTTGTCAAGAATACCGCTTAAGTGCACGCTAGGGGCCTTCTTGATCTCGCTTGAGGGGGTGAATATTGTTCACCTCTAGTTGAAGACCCTCAGGCGACATCAAGATGAAGACAGGAATAAAAGCCCTGTCCTTGATAAACTGGAGTTTTCTATGTATCGTGTGCGTTTTTGTCACATGTACATTCACTCCATATCCTTTCATTTTTCCTAGATATGCCGTTGTTCTGATATCTGTGAAAAAAGAGATGAATTGAAAGTTTCAAACTTTAACCTAGGTCTTGTTTGAGGGTGAGGGAAGGAACATGTACCATGGATTTTAATTGGTTTTGTCTTAGGGTTAGAAATGACATTTACCAATCAGCCAAACAACAGTTCTTTCAAAAACCCCATTTTTACCTGTCAATAGCAATTGTTGTTGAGTTGCTACCGGACATTACCGCAATGAACAGGGAGGTTTGGTACGCCATAAATCCGGTTTAACACAACATTTCTTTTGAAATGCCTGTACAAAACCAAGACCATTGCGGTCGACAATTTTTTGTTGTTTATCCCATTCAAACATGAAACAATAAAATTGAGAAATTCTACTTACTTTTAGTTACGCATATTGTATTTCGACTTATGTCTCTATAGCACAAGTAAAACTAACATGGACGACTAAAACAAAAGAAAAATTATAGAAAAAATATGAAAGCGCTAAGACGGAATAAATAACCAATAAAATGAGAAAACTATATTTTGTTTACTTCTTCAGCGGTGTATTTATTGATTGTGTTGGCATTGGCAGTTGTTTCCGTTATTATTACAATTTTTGTGTTGGCGTGCCACCATAAAGACAACAAGCTACCGGTGTCTAGTCCTATAGCCTTCGTAGGTTCATATCGTTTACATTCAACGTTTTCATCGGACTTTTGCATTTTTTCTAACTGCCGGTTCGGCAGTCAGAAAAAATGCAAAAGTCCGATGAAAACGTTCGACAGTCAGAAAAAATGCAAAAGTCCGATGAAAACGTTGACTGTAACGATATGAACCTACGAAGGCTTATATTATAGGACTAGCCGGTGTCCAACTTGATGACTATGATATGCCTGAATGTCTGTGTAAAGATAGGAGGATGGAAAGATTCTTCTCTTTATGGCAGAAAAATAAGGCCTGATTGTAGTGAGGACCAGAACTGTAACACTTCTGAAGTTAAGAGTAAAGAACTGGACAAAGTAACCCTAAATTTGAGTGACGTGTGCTGCATTCTAGATCGGTTCTTCTTACGAATATATCTTGTTACAGTCCGCCTACTTACTTTCATTATTTTGGCCATTCTTATTGCTGGTTACAATACAAAATAATTATTCATGTATATATTTTTGTCGGTATCTTAGTGGTTTTAGAGGCATCTAAATTGTTGATCAGAAGTTGCTGGAAAATGTTTGACAAATACTAACATGTATACAGTTTTTGTATTGTCACAATTAGTGTATAGTCATGTCAAACATGGAGACATGCCGAACGCACCGTGTGTATTCAAATAATTGCTTTCGTTTCCCTATTCCACCTTTCACTCAGAAAAATCGTAGTTAGAACGTATATGAATGTCCAGATATTGTTTGGAATTTTGGACCCCAGTTCAACAACAGTGTAAGTTTTACATTATATTTTCATTATATTTGGATGAAGATGGATCTATTAAACGTTACTACACAGCAGTTTATTGTGAATATCAGCTCTATTCGTTGATTACATAATTTACTATAAATATCGATTTTAACGGAATGTACATCTCACACAGAAACGTACAACTATTGATTATAATTATATTTACAACTTTCAACAAAGTATTTAAAGTTTTTATGTATTATTTCCGTCTAAAAGAGGAAGATAAACAACCGTTATTCAGTTGCATAATGTGGTGAAACTCGCTGCCATTAATTATAACCCTTTGGAATAACAACGGAGCTTCAGTTGGGCAAATATTGGGTCCCTGCGTCCTGCAATATTGCCACAGGAATTCTCTGTACCAGGGGTTTGCTAGGCCCGGAGAATTCTACCCTTCCCCGCAAATACGTGGATTAAGATAATACACTAAATGAATGGGATATACCTGTCCTGCTTGGTGTCATCCGCTGGAATGCAGACTCCTCGTGGTCCTAATCACTTGGGGGTTCTGCTTGACTGGTTACTTAGCGGGAAAACCGGGATCCCTCTGGTGTCACCATCCATCCCCGGTATAGAGTACTTCGGGAGTTCTCGGCATCCACCATAGATGTAATGGTACCTAATTGGGAACCCCCGTATGACGTGCTATTTTACCACACTCCCCCCCAATTTTGAAAAGGAAGGGTTTTAACCCTGACTTAGCCACGTCAAAAGGGAAAATTAACAGAATAAAGGGGGTTTCCCAAAAATGTAAGGGAAAAAAATTAATTATTCCTATAACCCCCTAATCCCGGGACTCTATATTACTGTTCCCGCTCATACAGACTGTCGATATAGATTTGCCCTCCAAAGAGACAATTGGAAAAACATGCTAATAATCATAAAATCCAGAATTCTACTAAACACAGATTCGAACCTGAATTATTAAAGGTAATCTTCACAAGATCCCACACTAGGTCTCACTACCTAGGGTGTAGGCCATAAACAATAAAAAAGGAATCTTCTCAAGATCCAACACTACCTCTAGTGTATAGGCCCAAAATACAGCATAAGGACATATCCTAAATTTCCAATAAAAACATAACTCAAGTCTCTTAGCAAAACTATAACATCACAAGTGTAACTCAACTTCTCTAACACAGACAGACGGTCTGTGAACAGTCAAACGGACCTCTCCAGACGACTTAAACTCACAATTAGTTAAATTACGAAAACTTGTCGGGAAATGTATATCTCGAATTCATTAATCCCCCCGAATTTCCAATAATCTAACTCTACGGATTGGATATTTACACCTATATATACACATAAAACTTTCCTCACTGAGGGAATATCCAATAAAAACGAAAAAGAACTAAACTGATCACCTCTGGATCGTCCTTATACCTTAAGGATATATATATCTTAGTGTGAACCTGTCCTCGGTCACACTTACTGTCCAATATATACAAATATTATAGGGGTACCAGCCGAGAAGCTGGTAGGTTACCCCTTCCAGTTGATTTCCAGGAGACTCTCTTCTGGTACCCCAGCCAGGTCGGCTGAGGTATATAACACGTTGCCCTGGTATAGTACCCGGATGGTTCCTGTCAGACCCCACTGTCTGACAGCTTGACTTCTGAAGTCCAGGAGGGAGGAAGCCCTGAAATGGACAATCAGGGAGCTCCCCCGGTACCTAACCAAAAAGTCCCTCTCACCACTTCCCTCAAGGCTGAGGGAAGCCAAACTGCTGGGCGAGGTATCATCGTCGTCGCTGGTGGCTTCATCCACGATGATGAACTCTTCCCCTTCTTCTCCCTCACTCCCAGCCGGTAATAGTGGCTGGGAAGAAGAGGGCTGAGCTTCTCCCTGGTTTTCCTGGGCATGATGTCTAACTGGGCGGCCACGGAATGTGGCATTCCTTATTTGATTCCTCTGATCTGCGGACAGAAATGCCAGGCATGGAGCCAACACTCTCCAGTGTAAAAGACAAACTGGAGAGTTAGCAGGCGACAACAGATACCTTCTCTCTATCGGCCACCCCATTACTCTGCAGACATCCTCCATAAGACGCTGAACCTCCCTGTTGATGGAGCACTGGGCAGGGATGGTTATCTGTCTCCTCAAATCCAGGAGAAGGCGGTGGAGGTAGTTACCTTCATCTCCTTCTAACCAGACTGCTATCTGGTCTACCATTGTACCTAAAAATTTAAGGTACTCCTCGTCGCCAGCAAACTCACTGGCGACCTTGACATCTCCTAGCACTGGTGAGATGTGGGCCTTGAAGACATGGCGTGACAGCGTGCGGGTGTACAACCCACATCCCTCCACTGGACATCTGCTGTCCCTACTGTCCCTACGGGAAGTACGCCTCTTCTTCAAGGGAAGCGACTCTGATGAACTAGCCGGACTCACTGGCTGTTCTTCTGGTTCTTCAGCGTCACTGAAATGGTCTGGTCCCCCCTGTTGGTTACAGGGAGCAACCTCAACTGCTGGGAGTGCGGCCTGCTCCACTACTTCCTGGACACTCCTTCTACCTTCCAGGAAACTGGTGCTTACTAGGAGACACCTGCCCCTGGCACATGCCTGGGGCCTCCAGGGTCTAGCACCCCTCTCTGTGTCTTCTTCAGACTCCGCAGCAGCAGCTGGGATGATAGTGACATCACTGTCACTGTCACTATCACTCTCACTAATGCAGGGACGGTTGCTTGCGTCACCAGCTTGGCTGCTGGTGGGACTAGTAGTCGAGTCCTCCTCTGCATCATCAAACTGTCCTTCAACAGTATTCCAATCAGCCATTATGACACAAAATAGATAATATAACTTGAAAATATGCAACGATAAAGTGAAAACAGATTGACACAAGTGCTGAATGGATATTACCATTACTTTAATTAATTCCCCACCAACCCTCCTTTCCCGCTGGAGGGCTGCCTGTCAGTCTTTTGACAATTTGGGCAAAAGTAACGGTCAATTGTCTCTACCTCTGCAGGGCTTAAGTTCACGCAGGTGAGATGGAACCATTCTCTACAGTTATCACACTGTACCATCATCTCACCTGTATCTGGTCCTCTACAGATACAATATTTCCTCTGTTTGGAGGTATCACTAGCCTCCTGAAGAACATTCTCACCTTTAAGTACGCTCTCCTGGCATTTCTTAAGCCATACAGGTATTTTCCTGTCTCTACAGGATTTCAGTCTATCATGATTGGTAGTAAACAGCACTCGCTGTAGCTTAACCTTGTACAAGTAAGGTGTAATAACCTCAATAATCACACCAGGACCCTTCCATGGTGGACTAAGTTTCTTACATGATCCTTTTACTTGTGCGGTATCCAATACATAAACTAAGTCTCCAACTTTGTACTGGTGTTCATTAACTCTCAGATCGTAATCTTTTTTCATTTTTACCTGAGTAGTTTTCAACGTTTTTCGGGCAATCTCATGAGATTTTTTGATAGCTGTCTCAAGCTCAACAACATATTCCTCAGCTCCTGAGTACTTTTTGTCGGTGTCAACCCCGAACATCAAATCAGCTGGTTGATTCGTTTCCCTACCCAACATCAGCATGTTGGGAGTGTAACCTGTGCTCCTGTTAACACAGGACCGTAGTGCTCCTGCCAATTGGGGTAGGTGCTCATCCCAATTATCCTGGGCAGAGTCTACAAAACATCTCACGGCGTCCATAAGACTTCTGTTTTGTCTTTCCACCTGACCATTGGCTGATGGTCTATAAGGCGTAGTCCTGGCCTTATGCATTTCCAGTAATTCACATACTGATTTAAAGAGTGCGCTTTCAAAATTGCGACCTTGATCAGTAAATATTTGGAACGGATATCCAAACCTGGCAAAAAATTCATTAATTGCCGCTTGAGCTGTCACTTCAGCTGTCTGTGACGGTAATGGAATACACTCAGTCCATTTAGTAAACTGGTCTACCATCATTAAAACGTGTTCGTTACCCTTCTTGGTTTTTGGAAAGGGTCCCATAAAGTCTAAATGTACTCTTTCCATAGGTGCCCCAGCGTGATACTGGGTCATTTGGTAGCGAGCATGTCTGGTAGGCTTTTTGTTTTTACTACAAATGTCACAAGATACCACAAATTGTCGTATGTCCCTAGACATATTGTACCAATGGTAATTGGTTTTCACTTTCGCAAGTGTTCTCTCCGTTCCTTGGTGACCAGCAGCAGGTATGTTATGGGACAACTCCATAACTGTGTTTTGTAAAGAAGAGGGGATTACAAATCTCTCGTTTTGACCCTCCTTTTTAGGTTTACTGCGTAGTATACCCTCAGTGTCTAGGAAAAACATCTTCCTGTTTATCCAATAGCTCTTTGCCGCTGGCGATGCAATGAATAATTCATCTTCTTGAGGTTCCACCTGTTTTTCAAGGTAGTGTAACAGTATACTTAGGTCAGTATCTTTGGACTGTTCACCCTTGATTTCACCTGGTGAAAAACCTTGTATGATTATTCCACTATCTGGTGTGATTGCTTTTACAAAGTAGCCATGATCTGACTCTATTGCTATTTGATATGTGGTACAATCAGTCACCAGATCTAATCTGGTTGTAAAAATCTGGGTCTCATCTTGGTCTATTTGGTAACTCTCACCAAATAATTGCATCATGGCAGTAGACACATCCTCAACTGCATGATTGTTTTTATTCTGACGTCTCCTCCTGGTCAGTGAGACAGCCTCGTCTACGTCTCGTATAAATTTTGACCAAGTTTGGTGCGCCTTCTGACAGTAAGGACATCCCCCACATGGAAGTTCCCCGACATTCATGTCTGGGTTATAATGTGGACACTCTTGAATGTCCGGCACTAGCCTGGATAAACTGTCAGCATTTCCATGATTCTTACCAGCTCTGTGCTTGATAATCATATCATATTGGCTAAGCTCCTCCATCCATCGAGCGAGCTGCCCTTGAGGTTCTTTGAATCGTAACAGCCACGTCAAGCTACTGTGGTCTGTACGGACAGTAAATTGTTGTCCGAGCAAATAGTGTCTAAATTGCCTCGTAAAACGGACAACAGCCAGTAACTCTTTTCTGGTTGTACAGTACCTGCGTTGCTCAGGTGTCAGTACAAAGCTACCATAAGCAATGACCTTTTCTTGACCATTCTGAACTTGGATAAGTTCGGCCCCTATGGCTCTGTCTGACGCATCAGTGTCAAGAATATAGTGATCTTTTTGGTTCGGAAGTGTAAGAACTGGTGCTGTTAGCATTTTTTCCTTTAACATCTCAAATGCTTCCTGTTTGGTTTTGTCCCAATAGAACTTATTTTTCCCTGTTACATCATACAAGGGAGCTGAAAGTTTAGCATAATCCTGTATGAACATACGGTGGTAGTTCACAAAACCTAAGAACCTCTCTACGTCCTTAGTACAGGTTGGCACCTTCCAGTCGTTAACTGGTTTAAGATGTTGTTGACCTATGTGTAAGCCATTTTTGTTTATTTTCCGGCCCAAAAATTCAACTGACTTTGAAAAGAGCTCACATTTTGCTGGCTTAAGCTTAAGCTTGTACTTTCTAAATCTCTCCAGTACTGCTTTGAGGTTTTCCAGGTGTGACTGGAAAGAAGTACCTAGCACTAAAATGTCATCTAGGAATGCTAGGACGGATTTCCAGGTTAAACCTCGAAGCAAAAGGTTCATAACCCTAGCATAAGTGCTGGGTGAATTGCACATTCCAAAAGACATTTTCACACACTCGAAGAGTTCATACTTAGTTACAAAAGCAGTTTTCTTCCTGTCTTTTGGGTTTACTCTCACCTGCATAAAAGCCCAATTTGCATCAAGCTTGGAATACCAGGTGTTTCCAGCTAGAGTATCAAGGCATTCCTCTATTAAGGGTAGAGGAAAAACATCTTTCACTGTAACTGAGTTCAGTGCACGATAGTCTATGCACCATCTAACTCCCCCGTCTCTTTTGCGGATAAGCACAGGTGCTGACGCCCACTCTGATGTAGAGGGCTGAATTACACCAGCATCTAACATCTTTTTGAGATGTGCCTCCTCCTCATCAACAAAGCACGCTGGGGTACGCCTCATGCGTTGCTTAATTGGCTTTGCTAAACCAGTATCAATACTGTGTTCTATTTCATTAAAATTGCCAAGGTCATAATCATGGGTGGCAAAAGCATCTTGATAGTCACACAGCATATCATATACTCGTTGTTTCTCAGATTCTGATAACTCTCTACATGACCTCTTGTACAAATCATGTAAATGATCAGGGAGTTTTCTCTGATTTGAACTTGTTACAATATTCACCTGTTTGTCTCTGGGTTCAGGTAATGAAGTTATCACTGTAACTTCTTCCGCATGTCCAATAATCTCCCCCTTTTTCAGGGTGACATGATTGTCACCGACGTTCACCAGACAAATGGCTGGTGTTTGCCCGCCGGTACATACA
>MJUU01067139.1:3135-22173 GCA_002080025.1 Modiolus philippinarum | reverse complement strand
GACGAAATACAGAAAGGTCTTTCCCTTGGAAAGGGGAAAGACCTTAATAAATAACATGCTGTAAATCTGTAAATCCCCTTTATCTATAGATGGAAAAATTAAAATATCGCAAAGACATTCTCTGTAAAGGCACACTGATATAGACTATTAAAGATAAGAGAAACATGTTAACTGATACGAGATATCATATAACAAATCGTTATCTCTAAACATAGACTGTTTCCAACATATCATTATCACGGCGTGGACCAGATAATTTTTGTTCAGATAGTAAATTTGAATTATCTCCCGTAAGCAGGACAATATGTGCCATATGGTATGCAAAATGATTGAATTGTTTTCTGCAAGACTGCTACATTTTATGACACGATCATACTAGTATTAGTATTAGCTCGGTAAAAAAGCCACCCCCCCCCAAAAAAAAAGAGAGACAAAATAAATTCCGGGATAATCGCAGTGTTATTACCTGCGACTAAATCGGAAATTTCCGGGATAGTCGCAGTTCCGGGATAGTCGAGTAACATACGTCCTTGATTTGTAGTCATTGTAAATAAGGGGTCTCTTTACATTTGGTTTGGCATTTTTCCACTCAAATTCGTGAATAATTGAATCTTAAGTTGTTTTATTGACACATTCGATTGCTTTAATGGCTATTGTAGTTCGTGAATGTTCCCACTCGTCGTCCATGTCAAAAAATATTCAAGCATACGCTTGCGTCGTTATGATGTTAAACATATGCATATTTTTAAGTTCAGTTTTTTTCATCTCAAAATGATGTTAAATAAACTGATTAAGGTTACTGGCCGTCATATGTAAATACAAAATTGTTTTTAATCCCAACATCTGCTCAAACTAATAATTCACTGTATTAAAATATATCTTTACTACGTCTTATAATCTATGAATGAAATAAATCTGTCCCAAAAACAATTTCTGTTGGCGTAATCCATTGATTGATAGTAAAGATTAACAACAATTAAGTTTGCACTCTAATCGTATAACAGGACAACGAGGAGACAGAATAGTTATATTTTTGTCTCTTTTATTTGGAGAAGATCACATTCATTATGTTTTGGTTTTTAGTGTTCTCTGCAGTGGCGGATTCAGGGGACAGATGTGCCCGGTCCCCTTAGGTTGGAAAATATTCAAAATTCCGTAGGGCGAACATAGTTTTAAAAATAAACAAACCAGGGACAGGCGGGGGATTAGAATTGGCTCCCCTTATGAAAAAAATTTGGGTCCCCCCTTTTGCAGGCAGTGATTACCTATTTTAACATTTTAATTGATGCAAATGAGGTATTAAAATGGCGTTGTAAGATCTCAGAACTTCTAAAATTCCCCCAAAGTGAAGACCCGTCCAAACTTTAATGAAAAATTTTCAAATAAGACAAGCTAAGTCTTTGCAATTGTTAATATTCATATCCTGAAATTAATTGCAAAGACATTGCAGATTGAGCAATTACGCGGGGAAGTGATTGAAATAGAAATATAGAAATTGAGGTCTCGTTTAAATGAGGTAGAAATGTTACTTTTTTGGATTGTTAACCACAGATACATATTTATAAAAGTTATTTCCAATGAAAAAATACTAATATTTTTCATTTCTATATTTTGTATTTATATGAAAACAACGTAGATCGTCGCAGGTGAATGTATAAATGAACATACAATGCACAAATCGCTATAAAAGATCAATTTAGTGTCTGTCTTTCGAAGTGGATCCCCAAAAAGACCATCATTACATTTTGACCAAAATTTGTATACGGATTACTAACACCACTGTTAATCCATGTGCAATTTTTTATGTCCGCCCTTTGAAGCGTTTCTCCAGAATAAAAGTTCAAACATGATCCACTTTTTATTTCCTGTGCATTGTTTCAGGGGTTTCTTTCAGGAACCAACTTTGTAAAAAACGAATACCAAATGGTAACCACCCTTATATTACACTTCAAACACTAATTAACACGTGTCCGAAATCTTGAAATTGAGCGAAGTGAAATACTAGAAGTAATACACGCTCCTTTAATTGCCCCATATATTTCTTTCACAGTGAGTACAAAACACTCGCGAGATAAAAATATAATGAAAAGTCCCTTTTCTCCCTACTTAAAAAATTGAAAGAAGGCCATGTGCTGAAATCAATTTTCATATGGTTAATGCGATGCATAGTTATATATTTGATAATATTCCTTAATTTTTCTGCCCATGCCCTTTGCGGGTGGATTGTATTTTTTTTCTCTATTATCATACAGTTTTGATTATCAGTTAAAGTTTAAAACAACGTTTTCCAAATTAATCAACGACATTTATATATGTCTCATATATTTGTACCATACAGCGATTGTTGCAGCTTAAGTTACATTGTATGTGAAATGTAAATACCACAAATATTTATGGCACTCGAAATTAACCAAAACTTAGGTAAACCGGGTTTATGGCTGGAAAACCCGGTTTACCTGGTCGGCAATCCTGGTTTAGCTTAGAAAACTCCCATTATCGACCGATAATGGGAGTTTTAATCATTTAATACATGTTAACCTCCGTTTCCAATGAGTTTTTATTGCTAAACCTACTTTACCGGTAGGTAAAGTGGGTTTTCCTGTGCTAAATTAACAAAAAAACCTAGGAAAACAAGGTTTATCGACCGGTAATCCTGGTTTACCTACAAACAACCCCCATTACCGAACGGTAATGGAAGTTTCTAAAATTAAATGCATGTTAACCTCCGCTTCCTATGAGTTTTTATTGCTAAACCTACTTTACCGGTCGGTAAAGTAGGTTTTACAGCGCGAAATTAACTAAAAGTAGGAAAACAAGGTTTATCGGTAGGTAATCCTAGTTTACCGACCAAAACCTCAATTACCGATTAGCTTATATGATTGCCTTAAGAATTTTGGATGTAACCAATAAAAAAATAATAAATAAATAGAAAAAAAAATAAAGAAAAAAAAACAGATTTAGTATTGAAATCATTATTTGATTATTTTGATTATTTTTATATCGTTTTGTCTATCTATTTATAAAAAGAGTATTTTTGAGATTTAAATCTTGAATACAATAAAAAGAAATATATATTTTATAATAATAAGGAATAAAATTTCATTGTTCATTTTAAAAATGAATTTGAAATATTAAATATCTGTCCTTTTGATTATTTTAATTGATACGCCTTTAATATTCAAAATACATTCGATCAACTGTTTCTGATTCTTTCTTAATGATACAGAATTGTATTTCTACTATTCAGAAGTTTATTGGGGGTAATAAAACTGCTGATTCGAAAGGAAATTTCCTGTTTACAAGCCCGTAGAAATCTAATTAACCTGTGAGACATCACTTATTTTACACGTATTAAGAGTAATATCCTAAATAAATATATGTACATATTTGATATATTCTAATAATTGAAATTCAATTGAATTATAAGAAATAAACCTGATCATTTACGATTTCTTATATTAGAAATCAGGTTTTATTATTTATATCATATATTTTTTTTTAATTTGGGAAACATTTTTTAATACAAAAATGCACTTTTATGCTGTAATTCTATGGTATTTTATTGTTTATTTATATAAAAACAGTTCTATTGCCCCCAAATAAATATATGAATAGTAGAAATACAATTCTGTATCATTAACAAAGAATCAGAAAAAGTTGATCGAATGTATTTTGAATATTAAAGGTGTATCAATAAAAATAAATTAAATGAACAGATATTTAATATTTCAAATTCATTTTAAAAAAATAGTTAAATTGTATTCTTTCTTATTATTAAATAATTTTTTAGATAATACAGAAAAATATTTCTTTCTTTTGTATACAAGATTTAAATCTCAAAAATACTCTTTTTATAAATAAATAGTCAAAATGATATAAAAAAATAATCAAAATAATCAAATAATGATTTCAATACTATATTTTTTTATTGGTAACATCCAAAATTCTTTAGCCAATCATATAAGCTAATCGGTAATTGAGATTTTGGTCGGTAAACTAGGATTACCTCCCGATAAACCTGGTTTTCGTACTTTTGGTTAATTTCACGCTGTAAAACCTACTTTACCGACCGGTAAAGTAGGTTTAGCAATAAAACTCATAGGAAGCGGAGGTTAACATGCATTTAATTTTAGAAACTTCAAATTACCGCTCGGTAATGGGGGTTGTTTGTAGGTAAACCAGGATTACCGGTCGATAAACCTTGTTTTCCTAGTTTTTTTGTTAATTTAGCGCAGGAAAACCCACCTTACCGACCGGTAAAGTAGGTTTTGCAATAAAAACTCATTGGAAGCGGAGGTTAACATGTATTAAAAGTTGAAAACCCCCTTATCGGTCGGTAATGAGGGTTTTCTAAGCTAAACCAGGATTACCGACCCGGTAAACCGAGTTTTCCTGCGATAAACTCGGTTTACCTAAGTTTTGGTTAATTTCGCGTGCCATAAATATTAGAAATTAGATTTTTTTACCGTGGCTGTGTCATTACGAATCTTGTTTATTTACAGGGGAGACATTTTTTTTTGTGAACTACTCGCCGGCATGAATAATGTAAATGTAATCGATTCTTTTTTTTTCAAGTGTTCATCATTTCCCATTGCCTGATCATCGTGGAAGTTGGTTGGATGTCACTGTTTCGGAGAAAGTAGTGGGATGAAAACGTACTTCACAAGAAAAAAAACACAAACTTGTGTACTCTCCTGTTAACATGAAAGGATATGGAGTTAATGCACATGGGACAAAGGTTCTACAAATACGGTTAAATCTATGTCTTATTGCTATTATCTTTTGTTAATAAATATATATTTTTAATTTTCTAAGTTTTACACATTAAAATTATTAAAGAATTCATTCATTTTTAGATATATCTGAGGTAAATAATTACCGATCTGTTTGTTCCTTATCCTTTTGACATTTTCATAAGAAAGGCTCACTAAAGCGCTGTAAATCTGATGCCCGTTTTGAAAGGAAAATAGAAAAATTGAAACTTCGATAATTAAGAAAAGAAGCAATAGTATAGCAATTGTTATGTATTCCAAATTCAATTTTTGCGATTAAATGTCCATGGCAACATCATAGTTATCTGCAAAAGACAGTACTTTGTCTGGAAAGTGAAGGAGATAAATAGCATAAAATGATAACAGGAAACACCTACAATGGCCGAAAAGCATAGTCTCATGCGACAATGTACCAAGGAATTGCACATGAAAAAACCACAACAAAAAACAAAAGACAAACGTAAACAACGATAGGAACGTGGGACAGCCGGACTTGGCACTGGCACTAGCAAAAGCCAGCGGTAGGGTTAAACCGGTTTATGGGTACCCAAACCTAAGAACTGACATACATTTTGCAACCCTACTTACTTCAAGATTGTTGTCATGGAGTCAGTAGTCTACATGTATTGGTTTTTTTTTTGTATGTTTTTATACTATAGGGAGGCAGGACAGATAAAGGGATGTTTGTGTACCCATAAACCGGTTTAATCCTACCGCTGGCTGTTGCTAGTGCCGGTACCAAGTCCGGCTGTCCCGAGTTCCATGTAATTATGATGTTATGTTATTGTAGGTGTTTCTTGTTATCCATATTTTTACCTTTACAATCTTTCCACAATACCAAGGGATGACACCCTAAACAATTACAAAAGTGACCCCTCCTAGTTTTTTATCAGTTATATCCCAAATCACCGGGCGTCTACATGCACAGGTTATTCGTCATTGCAGGCCTCACTTCTTTGCATGTTATGTTTTCACAGCAATTTTTTCAACAGCGAAATTAATGTCCAAGAAACTTTAAGACATAGATTATGTTTGACCACTTTTGCATATTACAGAAGTTCAACAGTTGTAATTTTGATTTGATAGATCGTTCAAAAATGAGAAAAACTGTAGTTAGTTACCGAACTGACAAACAGCGACTAAAACATAATAACCGATTTTTTTACAGGAAGTGTTAGGAGTCTTTGCGAGTAGTATATGATGCTCACCCTTCCGACGCACTTGAAAAATCCTTTAATTTGTGTTGGTACTCCACTGCTCGTGTTTTCTTTGTGGCGTTCTCGTTCATTTTGTTTGGTGGTTTTGTCTGTGTCATATTGTCTCTGGTAATATCATATCCTTTCGTAAAATATGTGTATTGCCGTATTTCTGGTTATATGTTTCTAGATTCCCTATTTCTAAAATTTTGCTTCCGGTATTCGTTAGCCGATGTATGAACGGAGACCGATAAATCTAACTCTTTACTTTGAAAAAAAAACTTCTGTCTTTACACAGAAAATTTCATAAAATTTTACAATATTAGTTTAATGCATTGCCAGACACCTAAATGTTCATATAAACAATTGTTTTACAATTTTTGACGATTTTAATTATGAAACATAATTCATTTTGGAGATAAAGAATATTGCAATATTGTATTTATAACAGTGGGCTTAGACCGGCTATACCGAATTCCTATCGTTGTTTACTTTTGTCTTTTGTCTTTCATTTGTGTTTTTCTTGTGCAGTTCCCTTGTGGATTTGGGTCTGTGGTTGTCATGCACATTTATATATTTATTATGTAAATTGTCATTTAATCTCTATATTAAGAGGAAATAAAGATATGAATGAATGAATGAATGAATATTTACTGATCTAAAGATAAAATTTTTAAATCTATTGCTGAAAAAAGACCTAAAATAGAAGGATGTCTCATTACTTACACATTTTTGATTTAATGCAAATTTATGTTACCTGTATACTTGCCGGCGAGAGACGTTTGCGCTTTTTGATAGGACATTTGCGCTTTTTTAAAAGGACATTTGCCCTCTTTTAATGGACATTTGCGCTTTACCCAAAAAGGACATTTGCGCTTTTTTGAAGGATATTTGCGCTTCATGAGTATTTTGTATGTTTATGACTTCCCTCCTCCTTTTTCCGGGCTTGGGACCGGCAGGTGAAACCTGCCGGAGTTAAAGTCATTTAACATTTTATGTATGTAAGCACTAAGTCTAAAAGTTGATACTACATGTATATACAGTTAAAATTCTACATCTTAAAACAGCTAAAACGGCATCAACGGGCTACAGGTACTGTTTTCGAATGTCACTCAAATAAAATCAAAGTTCTGTTCTAGCTGGATAAATATATCCAATAGCTGAAACAAATTGAGCCCTGCTTATTTCCCCTGACTGGTAACGATTCCATTTACTGAACAAAACTTCTAACTTCTCTTTCTCAAGTTTGGACTGGGGTGCCTGATCATCAATATATCTAATTTTGATGTAGTTGACAGATTGTTGATCAAGAATAGTATTTAAAAAAACAAAAATTGCTGGATGGGTTGCATAAAATTGTTCATTATAATGAGCATGGAAAGATTCTGGACCATTTGTAGTTCTCTTGCTGTTCGATGGTGGCTCAGCCCATAAGGACGGCGGAAACATTGATTCACTGGTTATGTAAGTTTCTGTTAAGTAATCCGCGAATTTTAAACATCTACGATCAGCTGGTGCGCTTGACATCATATCTTCAACAAACGAATCTTCAATCTCATCAGCCGGGAGAAATGGCAATCCAAAGAACTTGTTTAACCACTTCCCAATATCACACGAAGCTTCTTTGTATTCAGTAGAAAGTCCTAACGACTGGATCTTTCTCCACCATGCTTGAGCCAAGTGAAAACGGCAACATTTAATTACAGCTGAAGGAAATAATCTCCTCACGACCACCATAACCTTGCTTTCAAAGTCGACATGAACAATTGACGGTTTCAAGTGTAAATTTCTATCATCACATATTCTAACAAGGTTTGACATGCATAAGTCGTAAATGTCCTCAGACTTTCCTGGCAAAAGAATGAATACTAGCGGAATATAATTCCCATTTCTAAATCCATGAACTGTATAAAGCTGCTTAAAATATTTTGGACAATATTTAAAAGTTCCATCCATAAATAGTTCCTCCACGCTGCATAAGCACTCTAAGTTTTTTGTGCATGTTAAAATAACGACTCCATTCTGACTGTCATTCACTTGTAGAAAATTATCAGATTTGTTGGTTTGGACTGGAATGTTTTCCAAAACAGTATGAACATCTTCCCTTGATTTTGGCAAATTTGGATGCGACTTTCTCCGCACTCTATATACAGCTTTAGCAACCGACTTTAAGTCCTTACGATGAAGAAAATCTTCGTCAGCATCTTTTAATTCACTGCGAACAATCTTGGATGGTCTTTGATTCAGGTCCTCAGCAGCCTTCCGCTTAGCACCAATTCTCAAGTGGTGTCGTTCAATTTTTCTTATGTCCTCAGTATGAGTGTGTTCATTCTTCTGGCAAACTATAACAGTAGATCTTGCACCAGTTTTAATCCTCGCATTGCACATTTTGTTGGTACATCTCCATGATATATCATCACTTTTCAGAGTTATAAGAATCCATCTAAAGATATACATTTTTGCCTCTGTTTGTCTCTATTACTTTAAAATCCATATTTACTGATCCAAGTATAACGCATTGATGCAAAGTTTACGAATCGTTTACCTTACTGATCAGTGATCAACGATCATTAGGTCAAAGGTGAAACAACAGGTAAATACAGGTAAGAGAAAAGGCGCAAATGGGTTTTTATTTAAATACGGGTATGACAAAAATTAAAGCGCAAATGTCCTAATTTCAAAAGCGCAAATGTCCACTCGAATCTCAGGTAAAAAAGCGCAAATGTCCTATGCCCATTTGATAATACTGTATTTCAAAATGAGTTTTAACTTAATAGTGTGTCCCCGGGAGTGTGTCTTCCTCTTTCATGACAAAATAATCTCAGTCAGAACTATGATTAAACAAATAATGAGATCGGACATCTTTAACAAAGATTAATTTAATTAATTAACATGTAAAGCTTTGATAACTTTGATAAAATTTTGAGTAAAGCGGAAAACGAAGTTAAATTTGTGTATTGGTATTAGTAAGTTGAAAAATTTCTTCCCACATATGGAAGTAATAACAAAATTATGGAACAGAATTGTCGAGAGCCATAGTCAAGGAGGCAAGTACACAACTTGGTGGAAAACAACCGAAAAATGCGTTTGAGTTTCTATTGATTTTTCCTACAGTTACATTTCTTTTTTGCTCAATTGTTGGTTTGTCACCTTTATACTTTTGAATGAATTTTTTTTTTAAAATGAACCAATATGGAGTAAATGTGCATAAGACACAGTCTCCACAAATACATGGTATAACCAAGTAAAACGCTTTTATTGTTGTTCATCTTGAAGTCGCCATAATACCTTTAATAGTGGGCTTTGTTCATTGCCCGGGTTCTCCACCAATTTTTGTAATAGACTTTTTGTATAGTCGGAGGAAGAAAGATGAAATAGTGAAATATTGTTCTGCACTGGATTTCCCGTTAGAAGTCAGAGTTGCTGTTCGAACAGATGATACGGGATTCCAAATGACACCGTATTCAATATACATAATTGTCCAGTAAATGAAATATCTATATACATGAACATTTACATATTTTATTTTCAGCAGACATCAAGTAATTCATATACAATTTTTATTCATTATATACACAAGAGAAAATTCCGCTCGCTTAACTTACATTTTCGAAAGTCTGTATCTCCCTCTCTTTTTTAAAACGACGCTTTTCCAAGTTTTATACTAAAGCCCCTGTTTTGTTTTTTTGGAAACCTCGGAAATCACTTTAACCAAAACTAAAAAAGAACCAATTAAAAAAAGTTCAAGTGTCAATTTACTATTATTTAGTCCACTTTTAATACGTTTTGACATGTTAAATAAATTTCCTCGGCATTGTTGTCTGTGGCTAATGTTGTGTTCTTAACTCGGGTGGTTCTTAATCTTTGATAATAAAAATATGTGCTTGGAAGTCAATTAGAAATTAATATCATGACAAAAATAAGTAGAATATTAAAAGTTCGGTTAATACAAAATTATTTTTAAATAAACATGTTTAAAATAGATTGTAAACGGAGAATGAAGAACTTTGATACTAAACATGACAAGAAAAGATGCTAATACAAGATTTAAAATTTTGGACATTTTTACTCTATGACAGTATCTCAATCTGTCTCAAGCTATTGGACAATTACAAACACAGGGCACTCATCAAGTACATTGTAAGAAAACTTCTCATTAGAATAGTGAGATGTGGGCAATATAAACGGGTGTTCAGAATAACATTTGTAAATTTGAAAGTATGGTAGTATATCCAGATGCATCACAACTGAATCTCTTTAAATTATCTATATATATATATGCTAGGTTACGGCATCTATACACTCCTGTATTACTTGACATAATTGTGCAATTTTGTACCCAAACATATTTAATCGATCACTCCTTGTTATGTTTACTCAATTTCATTTTTGTGCCATAAAACGTTTTATGTTAACAGTGATCGAAAATTTTAACCAAATTGACCGGACGAAGTAATTATATTAAGTACAATTCACTTCAGATAACAATGTTAATGAAATAAAATTTGTCACGAACTGAAAATTCATTTATCCGGTTTAGGCTGATTTAATTATTAATCGATCCAAAAATTATAGGTGGTTGAAATTCTAGTACGGAAATTAATAAATAAAGTGTTTCTCACGATTCCGAAGATCAAATATCGAAGTGGTGTTCGATTGTCAATCTGATACACTGGTGTTCTAGAATATATGAAAACTGCTTGTGCCGGTAATATCTGAACAAAGTTAGGGTAACGTCGTCTGATTGTCACACCTTTTATATCTAGTTCTCGATATCGACAAAATCACGACTAAAAACTAAAATATAACAGAAACATCATGCTTTTAAATTTCTTTTTGTAAACTTCAGAGCTGCCAACCCCATTTTTTGATGACCGGGAGAAATGGAAAACTTTTTCAGGAGTTTTTAATATTTTGGAGGGAGGCTCTTAAAATTGTAAGATAATTACGACGCCTGTCTGTATTTATTAAAGAATGACCCTTTAAACTGTTAAATGATTAAATGACGTTTCCAAGCACCGGAATTCAGACGAATCAGAAAGGTTATATTTGGCAAGCCATTCCCCATTTTGGCTTTCGAATTAGCATCGCTGCGGTTGCTGTCTCTCAACATTTTCTAAAGCTTTAACATAAACATATATCCTCCCACTGGAATGACCAACAAAACACAGTTATTACATGCATTTACGGGGGAGGATACACATGCTGTTCCATCAATTATTTTCTAGATCCGGTAAAGGAAAAGCGAAACGAAAGCAATTTAAAGGATTTTCGCGGGAAACGAAATTCGGGCGAAAACGATACACCCGCGGGAGGGCGGGAATCGGGACCGAAAATCAGTAGACTCCCGCCAAAATCGGGAGGGTTGGCAGCTCTAAAACTTAAATCTTAATTTCAAAATCTAAATTGTAAGAGCATCCTCCAATCCTCGGGTTATTAGTGGATTGACATATACTTAATTTAGCATTACACCGAACTGGGAAGGGTAACTGATAATACTCTCGGTTCACACTGTTAGTGCTTTTTTTGTGGCATTAAATGTGTCCCAAATGAAAACGGACATTTTCAGCTAATAGATTTCACGTCTTCACGGATTTAACATAACCGGTTTTGAATCAATATTTTACGAAATGATATGGAGTAAATGAACATGAGACCATAACACATAATATGTTAACTCAAACTGCAATAATTCTAATGAGCTGTATGGCAATTTCGGAAATTAATTCCTAATCAGCAGCACTAGAACCCAAACAAAGGAAATCCACCCTGGATTGACTCACTGATTGTATGACGGTAGCCGTTTAGCGGGGCAGGACATGCTTACCCCTCCGGAGCACCTAACGTCACTCCAGCTTTTCATGAGTGCTTTAGTTCTAATGTCGTCTTTTTATTTCCGTGCCTCGTGGCTGTGTCACGTCATTGTTTTGTCTTTGTTTTTCTCTGTTGCCGTTTTTGCCATGTCTTTGGACTATGATATTTGTGATCATCACTTTCCTTGTTCCGTATTTTACTGCCGTTGTTTTATATTATGTTATGTTTTCTTCGCCTTCGTCGTTTTCGTTCTCTGTTTGAATGTGATCTTAACATTGTCATATTTTCTTGATTTATGATTTTTTTGGTGAAATAAAGAAGTCTTCCAAACGAACTCCAATATCAGATTTCTGAGAATTTCGAGACCCCTTTTGAAAAAAATTAGGACTTATAAATAAGTTTATACATATTAATGAAATAAAAAAAAAAACTTGTAAGATAAAAACCATTTTTCTCAAAATTTCAGGTTTTTTGTTTGGCTTCCATGGCAACCACAGCTATTCTGAAAAAGGAGATTTTATCAGCTTATGATGCAATAGGCACAAAAAACAAGAGGAACAGTCAAGGAATTAAAATTTCAGAACTTGATTACTAACCTTCAGCCTAAAAAAAAATAATCCGAAGACAATCGAAACAGCGAAAACACCAAGATACAAAAACTTCGCATAAGCACGGCACAGAGAAAAATAGAGATTCACATACAGAAGAACAACACAGATCCAATTTAAAACACTTGGTCAGATCAGTAAGAATCTCCCGGTTCTTATAGAATACCAATATGGGGTATTTCTGTGACCTATAAATAAATAGTCTTACGGTAAAAGTTTTTAAAAAAAATCTAGAAGTATGTTTCATACTGCAAATTTAAAGAAAATTGAATTTGTGGAAAATTTTTATGTTACCCCGACCAAAAGTAAAGTGCAAGTAACAAGCCTTTCACATCACTATATTAAGTTAATATTTCGTAAGTTCAATTACATTGAAAAGGTACGTTTAAGATTGCCCAACAGATAAATCTTTTCAATTTTACCCTAATGCAATTGATGTCAACACCATATTACGTCATATGCAGTCATCAATACATTTTTGCGTTGCATGGGTAAAGTCTTAATTATTACGTGAATATCACATAGCTGTACGAAATCAAAAATGGATTTTTTTCTATCAATGCCATTGTTAAAGTCGTATAACAGAAGAAAATCATTATATTATTTACAATTTTCTCTTCAAACCATTAACGATCGGCTCTCTGTGAGTAATTTGTGAACTGTTTACAATGCGTGGGATAACAGTAACAACAAAAATTACCAAACAGACCGACGGCAGTAGAATACAAACGGAACAAAGCACTAGATAACAGAAATCAAAGCCCAAATACAAGGCAAAAACGAGAAGACCAGAAGACGGTAGACCAAAGGCACGTAAATTGATTCCTAGGTGGATTTGATACTACAAATAAGATGGAAAACGGGACTTTCGAGATAACAACTCTTGTTTAATTGAAGGCGGAGTTGTCCGCATCAAATACCAGTAAGAAGGAATGACTGGATTCCTGACCTATTGAAATAAATAATCACTTAAAAACAAACCATTTAATGTATTAATTTTTTTCGTATAGTATAGAACTATTTCCGGTACACACAACTCAAAAGTCCCATCTTGGTTGTCTGGGGTGATATAGACTATTGCTCGCAATAGTAAATCTATTTTTGTTTGTTTGTTTGTTTAATTTTTTTTTCCTTTTTGGTGACTTGTATGTATGATCCCTTGTAAAAGCTTTTACCGTACGGATAAGAAGAATTTCCGGGAGCCAAAATCAAAAGGGTAAAAAGACAAGAAGCTGTAAAAATCACCCGAAATGTAAACCGCGATTGTCCCAGGAATTTCAAAGGAAATGGCGTGTTAAAACAGATTGGATGGCGCTATAAACTTCCCCATCCATTGCGGTTGCGTCCGGCTTCTGCTTATGAAAGGTCGTAGACAAGGAAAAAATGTTCACCCCAACACTAATTTAAAAAAGGAATTCTGAATCGCCGTAGGGGTCGAAACTTTAATTTTTTCCACAAGGGACTGATATCATAAAGGCCATGTGAGCTAGCCATCATTTGTCGTCCAACCATTCATTGAATTTTCACATGTTCATCAATGCCTCAGAGTCAAATTGAGCAAATTCAACCAAATTTTACAGGAAACTTTACAAAAGTTATTCATTTCGTTCTGACCTGATAAAAAACACGGCCCTTACAAGGAGCATAATTTTACATTTGACCTGATGGGGAAATCACAATTTTTATCATGTGCTCTCGATCTGTTGAGTTAATTAAACTTAACTGCATTTTATTGATTATTATGTTTTCTAAAAAGACTGCGCGTTTTGGGAAGATCTGGAAAAAAAACATCACCGCCAGCTCGTAACATAATTTAATATTAAACAATTATGAGAAAATTATTCTTCTTCTATCAGCACTGAAACTCTTGAAGCAAATTTAATAAAACTGTATTGAAATGGTGTATGGAAGGTATTGTGCGACAATTGCTTATTTCAGTTTATCAGGATCTAATGAAAAACATTGTCTCCAGCACAGAACTTAGTTTAACATTGGACCCTATTTGAAAGTCATATTTTGATCATCGTACAGTCGATAACTATGCCGAAATAGAATACTGACAAAGTCAGAAAGGGTCCTGTGCTCTTGCGTGTTAAAAACCCTGTTTGCAAAAACTGTATGCATAACTCTCAATAACAAAATACCCAAGTTACTGGAAATTTAGTTTCTGCATATGTCCATTTCGACAACTTATGGTTCCTCAGTGTAGATCAAATTAAAACATTGCAAAAGATCTGTGAAGGTCATTTCTAGTTATCATACAACTTTGAGCTTATTCTCGAAATATTCATTTTTTTCATATTAAAATTAACTTTTCCTCAAAAACTGTTCTATGGTTTCCTCAAAACGGAAGGGACCTTCGTTTGGTCGTATAAAACTTATAAAAATCTATGAAGGTGATTTCAAGTTATCATACATCATAGAGCTTATTCTCATAATATTTATTATTTTTTATATAAAAACGAAGTTTTTCCCTAAAATGGAAAGAAATTTTCCTTTAATCGTGTCCAAATCTGTATATTAAATTTATAAACATAGGTAATTAACGATTACGGTAAATTTGGATGTAAGTCGATCAAGCAGAAAATATAGGTCAAAGTGACATAATTTTGCATGGATGCATATGCATGGTTACATGATTCTAACATGTATAGTGACTGAGATCGGAATGCGGACCTAAACTTGATTGAAGTCAGTCAAGCAGAAAAAATAGGTAAAAATGACCTAATTTGCCAGGATGCTGACCTACCATCAGAGATGCATGCATATGCGACGTTTCATGATCATCACATGTATAGTGACTGAGATCTGAACTCGGACTTAAACTTGAATGCAAGTTATTCAAGCGGAAGATATAGGTCAAAGTGACCTAATTTTACCTGGATACTGACCTACCACCAAAGATGCATGCATATGCAAGGTTACATGATCCTACCATGTATAGTGACTGAGATCTGAACTCCGAAGTAAACTTGAATGTAAGTCGTTCAAGCGGAAAGGTCAAAGTGACCTAATTTTGCCTGGATGCTGAACTACCATCAGAGATGCATGCATATGCAAGGTTACATGATCCTACCATGTATAGTGACTGAGATCTGAACTCGGGACGTAAACTTGAATGTTAGTCGTTCAAGCGGAAAATATAGGTCAAAGTGACCTAATTTTGACTGGATGCTGACCAATTATCAGAGATGCTTGCTTATGCAAGGTTACATGATCCTACAATGTTTAGTGACTGAGATCTGAACTCGGACGCAAACTTGAATGTAAGTCGTTCAAGCGGAAAATATAGGTCAAAGTGACCTAATTTTGCCTGGATGCTGACCTACCATCAGAGATGTAGGTATATGCAAGGTTACATGATCCTACCATGTAAAGTGACTGAGATCTGAACTCGGACGTAAACTTGAATGCAAGTCATTCAAGCTGAAAATATAGGTCTAAGAGACCTAATTTTCTTGGAGACTGTGAGATAGCCCAAGATGAATCTGTATACAAAGGTTTTAACTTTAATACTATTTTATTGCAAAAAAAAGCAAATGGATTGGACAACAAGTTGTACCAAGTTAGCAACTTTCCTCTCCTTACATATACAATATATATATACATACATAGCAACAGGCAATACAAAAATGTAAAGATGTCAATTTAATGAATAGACGGAAATGTAAATGAAAATAGAAACAAAAATAAACAAAAGGAGAAATATGAAAAAAAAAGAAAAAGGAAAAGAAAAGAAGAAAAGAATGTAGATTCTATTAACCAGTCTGAAAACGTTTTGTTTGCTTGATGAAATTTCTGACTTTTACAAAGGTTGATGATCCTACCCTTCATAGCTACTAAAATATATACATAAATGCGGACGCGGACGTAGACGCGGACGCCGGGGGTACTCCAGTAGTCCTCCTCAACTTCGTTGAGGCGAACTAAAAATCTGCAAAGGTGATTTCAAATTATCATACAACATAGAGCTAAGTCTCAAAATATGCACTTTTCATATAAGAACTAAGTTTTCCCGCAAAATTGTTTTCAAATTTTCCTTTAAAAGGCGAGCTTCTTTTGGTCAAGTCCTATTTTCAGTATCAAAAATATTAAAATCCGTGAAGGCAAACATAAGATATTGAAAGACATAGTGTTACTTCTCAAAATATGAATTTTACCTATAAAAACAAGTTTTTTTTTTCACAAAATTTGTTTACCAATTTTTCTCAAAAAAAGAAAGGGAGCTTCTTTTTATGAAGTGCAACAAGAGATACTTCCACATCGGCTTCGTTCCTTGACCTCCATCTTGACATTGACAACAGAGGTGCACTACAAACTAGGCTGTATGACAAACGCGATAACTTTACGTTTCCATTAGTCAACTTCCCTTTTCTTTGTAGCAACATTCCAAAAGAACCAGCATATGGAGTTTACATCTAGCAACTCATTTGCTACTCAATACAGTGACTTCTTTGATAGAGCTCGGTAGCTTACAAATAGACTACTATTTATACTACCTGCCGTTGTGTATGGGGTTTCCTCACCGTTCATTGAAGATCTTATGGTGGCTTTGAGTTGTTATTACTCCCCTTTGGGTCGTTGTCTCTTTGACATATTCACCGTTTCTCTTCTTTTTTCCTACTTAGGCAAGGATATGTTACCAAAAACGTAAAGTCATCAGTACAGAAGTTTTATGGTCGACATCACCATCTTGTGGATCGCTATGAAATATCTGTTTCCCGGATGACAACAGACATTTCCCTTTACAACTAAAGTTTGTTTTTCCTCTACCGGATTTGACATGTTCAACACGACAGGGGTCTTAGAAGCAGGAGATGCTTACTCTACTGGTACACCTGATCTCACCAATGGTTTTAATTGGGTCCGTGTTGTTCATCTGTATGGCGTGTCTTCATTTTTCTTTTTTGTCCCGTATTCATGTAGTGGTCTTGTTTTTTAGTGTTTCCGATGTTGCCATTGTCCATGGATTGTTCGTTCTTTTGACTGACGGTTCGGTTCTCACTTCCTTGATGGCAATCTTAAGTTATCGTACGACATAAAAATGCTGACGGACGGACAGACAGGCTGATTTCTATAGGACGCCACCATTTAATGGCGGGGTCCTAATAAACAAGTCCGTACTAGCTTTAGCGTAACAAATCAACGGAGAAACATTCTTCAAAAACAGGAAGAATATTACTCTCCATGTTAGGGAAAATGATAATTTAGAAGAAAAAAAGAAGATTTGCTTCTGTTTTTGTTGGAAAGAACATCTTATTATTGAAATTAAAATGTAAACGATTTATTTTTTTTTTCATGAGAAAGCTGTACGAAAATCGTCACAAGTGTATTTGTTATATTCAATACTCCAAAAGAAGTTGAAATGTTTAAATGTTCCATTGTACTTTTGATCATACATTATAAACATTTACAAAGATAAGATATAAATTACCTTAAATTCACCATTTATCTTCAATTAAACAACAAATAAAAGACAATATTTCAATCGTATGCATTTCTGAGATAACCTACAGTTTTAGGTATGACATCAGGAACATCCTTAGATGGGCAAATCCTGAGACTTTTACTTTTTCAAAGATGTTTTAGGACTTTATTTGCTACTTTTGTTTTGCATGTATTAAATGAATTATATATTTGATATAACAAGTATCAACAGACCCAAAATAGGACATATGGAAATAGTAAATCAGGAGTCAAGCAGTGGACGGCACATCAAAAATTAAGATTCTATATTTTTTGCTTTCTATCAAAATGACGTTTTCTTAGACAGTTTTATTGGAATCAAAAATCAAAAGTTTGCGTTTTTTCCTCAATGTGCCACCGCAACAATGCACTTTTAAAATGCTAGATTATCTAAGGTGCCTAATTGTGAGATTTTGGCTGATGCCCAGGATTTACTGTATTTATAATAAATCAGATTGCTCTTCTGCCCTAAAAAAATTCCACGTGATTTAGAACGAGATATACTAGAATCGTTGTCCGGGGTTTCTACCACCTATAGCTGAGAAAATGGCATTCCTTCTATCAGCTTTTACACGTATTTCGATTTATGGACTTCCAAATGTTTTGATTTTATCTGCACTGAAGAGACATAAGTTGTCGAAATGCGCATATGAATAGTAACTTCGCTATTTTGTTATTCTATTAGATTGAGAAGAACTATTACTGTTCTATCATCATTTAGTTTGAAGTCAGGTGTATTCGAACCATAAATTTATATGGAAACTAGAGGATGACATGCCCCCGCACAAGGTTGAATCAAATTGGGATTTTCTAGTAATATTTGTGTCTGTAAGACACATATGATGCCCCCGCTAAACACATGTTATTCTAGGTTGCACAGATTAACTACCGGTATGTTCCCTCTATTACTAAATCACCAAAATATTATAAGTTGAGCAATGCATATTTTTGAAAAAAAATGAACCAAAATCAAAATACATACCACATGCACATCTTCAATATAGGTACAAATGAACTGCAAAATTAAAGCTTCCTAGCTAGCCTCAAAACTCTAGGCAATCTGTGTAACCTGTATTAATAATTCATCCAATAAATGACTAAGTTCAACAATGTGTATTTTTTCCAAAAATGCATCAAAATCAAAATCCTTCCCACATGCACATCTTCAATATAGGTACAAAT